>WURS02016634.1:0-12132 GCA_011762765.2 Rhinocypha anisoptera | reverse complement strand
TCTAGTATAGCAGGTGTTAAATGAAGGCGTTAATTACTTTATTCCCGGTAAAAGAGGGCGGGGTGAAATAGGGCCGCCAAAGACGTGAGAAGGCCCCGAAATCCGTTGTCGACTCGTGGCTCCGCTGAAAGAGGAAGGGGGTATCTGGGCGGAGGAAAAGTCCGAGAAAAACTTTCACCAACGCCCTGCACTCCAAGACACAACCGCCGCCGCGGCAAACGTGATTTATTATTTTTTTTTCAAAGAATGCACAATCGTATCGGATACCTCATCGTGGGTGATTCCATCTGAAAGATAAGGATAATTATCCTGACTTTATCCATGGCCCCCATCTTTTGGCCCTGGGGCAGGAAGAAATGAATAACCGAAAAAAAATAGAAAATTGACACGCTCTTAATCGGTCTAATACGTGGCGGAGAGATCGAAATCGGAGATCTTCAGGGAATATAGGCTGCTTCTCTTCTTCATTCCTCCGCCTAAAAAAGCATCTGTTGTTGAATGAGGAGCAAAATAAGAAAAATGGCTCGATAAAATCCCCGACGAGAAAGTGGCGTAAGGAGCCCCTCGAAGTCCGAAGGCACGAGATTTGATCGGGAAGAGGTGATAAACGGGGCTAATCAGAGGGGCGCCGCGGTCGCTAATGACAGGAAGGGGTAGAAGCTTTCGGGTATCGGCCCGGACAACTCATCGCTAAAATGGGGAAAATATCTCCGGTGAAGGGAGAAAACGGGCATGTTAGATATTCGGAATGTAAGTACTCATAATAAAGCGTTGAGAAAACGTTGTAAATCGGATAAAGAAAACGTTGAAACGCTCTGAGAGGCATTGAGACCTAAATGCAATATTAGAATCATTCCATGTGAGCTAGCGTAGCACTGGCTTAAACAATTAGACCTCCGCTCCAATTATGTAAACGAGACCAGTTCGAAATCTGATTATGACTGACGCTCAAAATAGAGCATGCAGTGTAATTATGATCGGAACATGAAGCAATTTATATGTTGGCTTCCTCTTTCTACGATTTAGAATTGCGCTCACTTTTTAAACAATTAAACTCCTCGATTTAGTCATTAAACAAACTTACTGCTAACCTACTTTCTCAAAATCATAAATTAAGGTAAATGGATAGCCTGTAATTTAATTCACTCTAACTTAAAAACAATAATAAAAGCTCTCGTCTACCATTTGTATAAAGAGTTTTAAATGAATTTTATTAACTCAAATCACAATGACTTAGCAGTTAGAAATGCGGAAGTAAATACTATTTATGTGTCGTATATGAAACTTATTTCGAGTAAAGTGGGTCATTAAAACCAAGAACAACATCTACTGCAAATTCTTTTCCTCGTCGACTATGGCTTTGACACCAGAATTTTAATCAAAGAAAAACACCTCTTCATTAATGCTAGATGGAAGCTAAAAAAGACTAGAAGAAAATATAATTTTGAGACTATTTCTCATAGTCCCTAAATTTCATCCAAAATTACAGTTCTTTCAGTGCCTGTAGAGATGCGTCTCCATAGTTAAAAACATAATTACGTCAACATAAATTCAAGAACTCGTCATCAAAGAAGCGATAGCGTATTTTATTGAATTAGTGAATCCTCGCTGCGAAAATAAATTGGCTTAAAATCTAATTTCACTTACTCCATAAAACAAAACATCGTAAACTCGGGCCAAGAGAAAAATCGATAAAAATGTTGTCAGAAAAAACCCTAGAAAGGTAAATGCAATAAATTATTCTTATAAAACTAAAGACATGAGAAACTAATTTATCTTATGACATGGGTATAGGTGCCTGCCACCATTCACAATAAAAGGGATGATGGAAACAAACAAAAAAATGGAGAAGTCTTAAAACATCCACGGAAGTTATTTTCCATTAGGAGTTTTTTTCACTAGGGTTGCTTTGCAGCATTCACCAACAAAGCGTGCCTAAGAAGAGTCCTTAAAAGTTGACTTTCGAAGAAAAGTCGAACAGGACTTTTAGAGATGTAGTGACGTTCGGTCGATAATATGCGTAGGTAGGGGTAGTGGGAATGACACGGAAAACGAATGCTATAAAATACTGCCCCACTGTATTTGTACCATAGCAATCATTTCGGTGAGTAGTAACGGTATTGCACCGTTCCCTCGTTATACCCCACTCGACAAACCCCTCTTCTGTGTCACCGCATCGTAACGCGACTTCTGGGGAAGCATCCAGTAGGTAACCTCAATGATGTGAAACAAAGCAAGCCTTCGACTTTGAAATCGTCTCACGTAAAATGTTTATGCATCTCGAGTTCGTATTATCAAACTAGTAAAACGTCTTCTGGTAGGTTCGCCACTTCCGCCTTGATCTTCCGAGCACACTAACAATACAGGAATACACAAGGAAAGGCCGTGAGCCAGATATCAGTCAGTACGCATGGGTAAATAGTTATTGGTACGTATGGGTATTCAGGAAAAACCGTTTCTAGTTCATGGCAAATAATTACAGCAGCCAGGTGGCAGAGATCCTACTACGGACGGAAATGACGATTACTTAGAGGTCAATGCGTCTGAACCAGAAGCATGTACCTTAACTTCAGGAGGGTAACCTCAAGCCACAGAGAGTGCAATTACTAGGGGGAATTAGAAATTATTAATAGGACAAGTGTGACTGAATGGTAGGTTATGGAAAGTGATTTTAACTCACTCACTTAAAATCATTCGAACCATTTCTTATGAAACCACAATTAAGGATCATGACGATTAATGGATAATTAGAAGTTGTAACTTTTTTCCCGACTTTTCTTTTATTTCAATTTAAATATCTCTCTACATAAGAAACTCTTTATATAAGTCTTACTTGAGTTGAAACTTATAATCCATCATTTTCAGCTTCAAACATCTTTTTACAGTTATATACTGATATAATTATAAATAATTGTAAGTTTACAATGAGTTCCAAAATAGTATTTCGTAGCTAATCATATTGGTAAGTGAAAAACTGTTTCTTTCTCTGTAATAAATTGACTATCTAATCAACTAATTGCAGATATAAGCTAATAATTACCGCTCAGTATACTCGTAAAAATGAATAAGAAACAGAAATTCAGGGGAATTTGGCTAATTTAGCCGCCAAACAGTAAACTTGAGTAACGAAATTCATTTCGCGGTAATCACGATCAATGTTTAGCAATAAGAACTTGCGGTAGCAGCCGAACGCTATTAATATGTGCCATTATAAAATTACGTTTCCGACAGTGAGGATGAAGATAATATTTATAGAATGAAAGCGAATCTCTTCTTATGTAACACAGCTTATTATTTTAAATCACAAATCAGCAATCTCATAAAATATTTTCGAAATCTTGCAATCATCCCGCAATAAATTTGAATGAATAGAAATTTTATTTTAGAATAGAAAATTAAGTTTATAATATTGTGATCCATTGAGGTTATTTTACATAAAAATATACTTCTTGTTTTACAAAAGCGAACTATGAACTAAATAACTATTCGAGTAAATTATATCATCTGACTGCTAAAGTACAGCGGCAATCGTAAAGTACATTCAATTTGGTGAAAAACGACAAATTGGATTGTTGGCATACATCGTAGAGTATTTGATCAATCGATTTCCATATTGAAGATAAAAAAGGACAAATCAATGTTGCCCAATGCATATAAAAAATTGGCCATCCTCACTTAATAAAAAAATGATAATTTTCTATAAAAATCATTTTCGTTTGAAAATATATTTGCGCGATATTTATTTCAGGTGGGAAAGGGAGGGAAAGTGACTCAATCTCACGAAGATTATAACACAAGATTACGAGTCCATTCCTCTTACAGTCCACGTCCTCTTACGACACACCGCTATGGTTAGTGCGTACGAAGACGTTGAAGCACTCAATTCTGAGTAGTCATATAGCCTTAGATTCATGAGCCGAATTATCACCTACTCGCAGTATTCATACGGGTGTGAATCAGCAAAAAGCATAAGTAATAGTAGTAAGGTGTAGCTGCACAAGGTGATAAACGTGGCTTTGGAGTGTTTGAGGGTTAATAGCTATTCTGTTTGTTTTAACTGGTGGCTCTCGGTGAATCATTAATGCAAGTCTTGGGGAAGACAGTTCAATACCCAAATTTTAAACTGATGCGACAGACTTGAAATTTCCTATGAAATACGTGAGTATAGGAGCAAAAATAAATATATAAAAAAACGGATCACGTTGCTAAAAGATTTGCAGCTAGTATTAGACTTAAGGTTGGCATGGAAGACCTAAGTCCACCATTTGCAAGGTAGAAAAAATCCACGGGAGAGCACTCTTATATCACTCATCAAAATATCTTCTTTTATGCACTTTGATCTTTCTTTGATCAGCAGCTCTCGAAACAAGAAATTTAAAAAAAAAAGAACGCCTCGAAGGGAATCAAGCATTACCCGTAGCCATGAATGGGTTTATGTAATTCCCATTCATGCCCGCTAATATGCTACCGTTATGATCATTCTCGAACACTATGTCATAAAAAATGAAACTGTCATCTTATATTTCGTTACAAATTTTCCATTTTTACGGTTTTCGATCAAACAGACGTCTCATGAGACACACAAAACTGTACTTTTAAAAGATTATTGACGGTTTTAACTACTCCATTTTCTTAGGTGTACAGATTTTTATGTGACCCATGTCCCGATACAATGTAAACACCTTATCAAAAGCATCTACACTTCAACAAATTATGTATTGAATCTAATGATGGATATTTATTGAATCCAATCATATTAAAAGTCAAAGTAAACTCAAAATTCGTATATTTAACTCAAATTAAAATTTCTACATTATAATTCGAAACTATATGCTCGTAGGATAAAACAAAAATATGCTTTCCTTGGTTATTTCATATCCCTAATCAATACGGGGAAAAGCTACTCCAAAATATGTAACTTCTGTTGAAATTAAATAATTTATCCACATCGTAAATATTATAAAATCCCCATTTGTGTACTTATTACTCAATAGGCTCACTCACTGGGTTTGAATTTTCACTATTGATGCATAAGCTTAATGAAAATTTAATATCACCGAAAGTCGTTCGGTTTTAATTACTGCGGGAATTGAGAACGCCTTAATACAAAATGAGCCAGAGACAATTATTTGCACCGTGGCAATCAAAGGGAACCGAGTGTGTGGCAGTTTAAAATATCTCAATTCTATATATAATATACCTAGAAACAATTGTTCGTACTAGTATATCTACGTTCCAAACGAGATACTTTCAACGAGAATGAAATCGCCAAAGTATACCCTTCATAAACGTCTTCCTCCCATTTATTAATATACGTTGAGTGACTGGAGATAAAACCTTATGATAAAAACTTCGTCTAAGCTGGAAGAAAAAAATCCTAAGGAATGGTAACATTTTCTACTTTACCATTATCCGCATATCTACCATCAGGCGTATGATCATTTCCCTCTACTCAGGGGTGAGGTAGTTAGCAGGATAAGCGGTTCATCCAGTGACCGGAAGCCCGGCAGTCTTGCAACCTAGAAAAGTAACAATGACTTTTACGATCTATGAAAATGCTTTCAGGAACGGAGTAAAAGTTAGTTGCCACCTAAGATTAGTCACCTTAAGACGTGCTAAGTGACTCCTCACCAGAAGCTCTAACTGGTATCAGTCGAAAAATTCCCATTCTTCGAGAGAGCAATGCAGGTCAGTAAACCAAGCCAATGGCTTCCAAAATACCATGTAGGTTGAGTATGTTATCAGATTGCAATGCAAAATACAATGAGTCTCATGGAATTTTATTAATGGGTAAAAACGTACATATTATTGCATTCTTTTAGCTCCGAATTATGAAAGAGAGGGCTAAGTCTGGAAAAATATGATTTTTTTACTCCAAATTGTTTACTTATATGTTTCACAAACTATTCTAAATTTTGTTTTTGGAAACATATACACTCATTTACACACAGTTCCCACTACTCCCACAAAAGTAAAAACACAAATTTCACCTCAAGAGAACACCAGACAGTGACTGGCTGCAATGCAGGCAGCAGGTCTGCTAGTCAATAATTAATTTTAAAAATATTTATCATTCCTTCTCGTTATATTTTAAGCAGACAGTTCGAGAAAGGAAAATGTCGTTTTTCATCACATACTTAATATTCGGAAAAAAATCGATTGAGTAACACTCGATGGTCGTAGGCTTAACTAAATTGAAATTCATGTTCACAGGTATCTTTACACAAGGTATCGTATTATTACATCAATATGGGTTGAGTTCGTCTACTTAATAAAGGCAGGAGAATATGCTAAATGCACAGCTAAATAAACAATAGTCGTCGCATAGATACATGGGAAATATTTACCAAGGAAAGCATTAGCTTGAGATTTTAATATGTCATGTATCGAAAATAATGTCAAATACAAGGTTTTATACCAGTGGGTAGGGTGTCCGAATATCAAAGCTGTGGTCTATTTTATCAATTAACAGTGGCAGGCAGGGTAGAGAAAAGTTATTTGACGAGAAGAAAGATGCAGAGGGGCACTAGCTGATTATAATCCTCAAAGGATGAGCATGAAAGAATGACGAGAAATTATAACAGTACCCTGTGTGACGAATATTTCATAACGGGAGCACGAATATCCCGTGAACGGAGTAAATCCTAACACTCCCTTGAATAATTTCACACAAGTCACTCATCAAGTTTTCATATTCATAGAGCACCATAACCCTTCAGATACGATTATAAGATGATAAATATTTAGTTATTACAAAATAATTTTGAAGATAATTTTACCAGAACGAATTCAACTATCAAAATACTCTAAAAACTCGAATGTCGCTGTGATAATTGGTGGTATGGCTCGCGGCGGAAATGGAGAGTTGTGTCTAAAACATCCGAGACCCAAAAGAGCCCACTGGTTTCGGTTGAGGGATTATCGGAGGAGTAATCAAAGTGAGTGTGCGCGCACCCGGACATCACGGCTAGTAACCGATGCATCAGCCACACAGACTACCACACCCTCTCGATCCAAGTGTGAGATAGTTTCCCTTCAGTCAAATGAATACGCCAGAAATCCTTAAATTAGCAAGGCGGAATACGTACAAAAAATACTGAATCAGCGGGTGATATAGCCGAAATATTGCCCTTCTCTCAAGACACCGGCTTAGAAATTCCAAAAAATTTCACTTATTATGACGTCTGGTAATCAATTGGTTGGAATAGATTAATTTCCGTTGATTTCTTAGCAACGGAATGGGACGATGAGTACAAACCGGTTGTAAGGAAGTATGAGTAGATAATTTATTACGGATTTGTAAATAAAGAAAAAAATAATTGTAACGAGCTGCCAAGGGTCACGCAACCGAGTGCCTTGCACGCAAGCTTTGATAGCGGTCGTTCCTCCGATTGCCTGGCGAATGGTGAGGGCCAAAGCTCATCACCTGAAGCCGAAGGAAAAATAGAATCGTAAGTCATACAAGTAAATAAATGTACTAGCAGACCTGCTGCCTGCTTTTCAACAAGAGACTGTCTGGTGTTCTCTTGAGGTAAACTTTGTGTTTTTACTTTTGTGAGAGTAGTGGGAAATATGTGTAAATGAGTGTAAAATAGTTTGTGAAACATATAAGTAAACAATTTGGAGTAAAAAATTCACATTTTTTCATTTCTCTGAGCAATACTCACTGTAATAAACTGAGTAGAGTACCATTTTGAGATACAGTTATTCCGCCGATCAGGTAGTCATAGCATGAAAAGACGAGGGCAAAAAATCCGCCTTCTTTGACAAAGAGACCCATTTTTACTTTCTTGCAAACATTTTCAATAGTTAAGTATCCTTCTCTTTTTCTTTTTTTTTAGGCTAAGGAAAGTATCATTTCGAGATACAGTCACTACACTGATCGGTCTGAGGAGAGTATCATTTTTTGAACATGTATACTACGCTCATTGAGTGATTACTGTTCGAAAAGAATAATTTCCGCCTTCTATCACACATTGAGCCTAGTAAAACTTTCAAGTTTTTTTTTGCTGCAAAATGTTTTCATTTTTCAATTCTTTGCTTACAAAATTAGTAGTTGACTGAGGAGAGTACCAATTTTTGGAAAATGAAAGTGTGCTCATCGTAAATGTATTGAACAAATTATAAACATCAAATTTCCGCCTTCTGGCACAGAGCCTTAAGAAAATAAAAAAGTCACTTTATTACCTTTGCTCAATTTTCATGTGCTAGTATTTTAATTATATGTTGTCTCCCACTGTAAAAAAACAACGTTTTTGCATTTTTCTCTGCACCATCAACTGAAAAATATCCAAAACTACAACCAAATTATAAGGACAGAGAATACACACTCAACGCACCAAACCTCACTCTTTTTAACCTCAAAACTTTAGAGCGAAGAAAACAAAATGGATACAGAACGACTGACTGACACTCTACAAAATCAATATATATAGAAGTAAATATATGTAAATAAATAACGTGCACCCAACAGATTCCGTTGATGATTTCAGATATACTCCAATTTTGGCTGCCAAAACCCTCGAGTGTTCCTTTAGGTAAAAGCGTAATTTCTTAGAACACTTTGGAACTTCGTTCTCTGCCTTTCCATCGTACAGAAACCATTAAAAGAAGTTAATTATCGCTATTAGTGTTCTTACTGACTGAAATTACAATGATCAAATCGTACTTCTTAACTTTTATTGTTTAGGGTCAACCGGAGAATTTATTTGGAATACACTATGCGTCTTATTTTCTAGGTGACTAAAATACTCGAATTTTCGACTGTCGTCCTGAAGCTTTTTATAAACGCTGCAGGAGAAAAACCATGAACACACTCCTGATCGCGCAAATCTATATCCTATTAACCTCCAAATAGCATTTTCATTTTTTTAGTTCGGGAAAATAATGTCACTATATTGGCGCGAAAGTTTTCTCAAATTTATTTTCTTCATTGTGGTCAGAACATATTCGTCCTTCATATGTACCTTCGGGTTATTTCAGCGAGATAAGATAATATCCATATGTATTTAAATTTCATTTCATAAGTTTTACCACTGTGAATAAAAAAAATCGGTAGTCAAATATACTGTTTTTAGTAGCTGAGTGGAAAAACAAAAAGCACAGTTAGAGGAAAAAGATATTGATATATTTGATTTCTCATTTCATTTTATCTATTTATTTTTAAGGCCGTATTATTTTTAAAATTGTTCTTCAGGATAAGCGAATTTCTGGGTTTAATGTTTTAGGGTAGAATTATGGACTCAATTTAAAGGGATATCTCAGTGAGTCTATTAAAAGTCTATTATTATGCATCATAAAAAGAAAAAAAAATTACAGACAAATATTTGACAAAGTCTAATCAGTTACGAGAAGTGAAACATAAAAATAATAATAAATTTTTAATATTATTAAAAGAAAAATGTCACGAAAGAAAGAGATTTTGATGATCTGGATGAAACTTTATACTTGCATTTAAATTAGTTAAAGAGTCAGGAACTAGAATTTATCGGATATTATGCATATTGAAAACAAGAAAAATATATGAATTGCATATTCTTCAGGTTATCCGCGTAAAAGTTGAAAAATAGCTAATAATAGAGTTTCTATACACATTGAAGATATTGTTTACGGAATTTCCTTTTGAAAAAAATGACATTAAAGAAGGGATTTATAAAATTATGACAAATTAGCTGTGCATTATTTTCATTTTTCATATCACAAACGATGTTTTATTGCCCGACGAAATTATTTGAGTGGTGGAAGAAATCTTATTTCCTATCCATACGAACACTGATAGAACAAGAAGTCATAAATATTGGAATAAATTAAAAATCATTTAACCCCGACATTATACAAGAGTTCAGGTGGTTCATTGGTTCGAAATCTCAAGAAACTCTCCAACACTACAGCACTCCTAAAGCTTCGAAAGATTTGTCATTTCGTTATCCATAGCCTCGTTTCAAAAGTGGGTCTCTAGCCATGCATCACAACTTAGCACCTTCCTCTCTGATAAAAAGGCTGAAGTATTTTATGATGGGGCACGACTTATAGAACGGAAACAGGGACAGGAAATTCAAGTAAGAGGATCAAGCATAACTGCATGCGCTACATAGCGGAGAGGAAGATAATGTCTCGAAATATTTAACAATATGAATACAATGTACTCAAACTCCCAAATAGTATAACGTAGTAAATATCGTTCAGTGTATTTGAAACCTTAAATAATATCTATCTTCAGCTGTATAACGGTCTTACTAGTTTATAAACAGGGTCACTAGATCATAATTCTAATTAACAAAAACCAGATCATAATCCTAACCTATATATGAGGATTACCATGTGAAAGTTGAAACGTTGATCTCCAGACCAATAAATGCATTAATGAGAAGAGAAACAGACTTTTTTATGCTTGAAAATGAGTTTTTCAATGTGACTACTCTTGCTTATCATTCGTAATTTCTCTAAAGTGATGAACAAAAACTTATTTCTAACCTCAGCCCGCCTCCTGCACACCGTTTTGTACGTGATTTCCAAAGTTAATTTATATATATATATATATATCATGTTTTTACGATCGAACCAGAGAGATAATTCAGATGTGATTCCTGATCAAGTGTCTTTATACTCATTATAAACGTATCAATGCAGGTCATTAGACTAGATTCTAACGACATATTGGGTTGACTTTTTAGCTACTTTGGAGTAGATCCCCAGGGAATATAACCTTAATAATGAATTATTGACCTGATCAAAATATTTATTTCACTATAAAACTGTTGAGGGGTCATTGCCACACAGATACGGCAGACACATTTTATCCTCCTGATCTACTGAAAACCGATCTTTAATCTACACGATTGTTCTAAACTCGTTCTAAATTTTAACCAACCAACAAAAAATATACTCGAAATGAACTGAGTCTTTTACAGAATGCAAATACTTATTTACTGGAAAAAAGAAGCAAGAAATTCGGTCACGAACTAACGCCTTTGTGAGTAATGATATTTGATTGCTTCGGATTACCAATGAAAAGGAAACTCCAAGTGCTCTAAAAATATTGGTCAGCCACAAAAATATGCGTCAATTAATTCAGAGATGACCCTCAGTTATAAGGCAGGTTCTATGAGATCCGAAATAAGTATATATTAAAAAACTGGCTTAAAAATACGGATTTATGATATCTAATTCAAATACAGCTTTTTTAACTTAATAACAAGTGACTGAGGTAAAAAAACATAATTGGCTCGTAGAGGAATGAAATAATCTAACACTGAAGCGTCATTATATGAAGGCTATTTAAAAAAATAATATTATCTATATTCACTTTAATACCATGACACAAATTTTGTTTATAAAAAATTCAAAAATATTCATCAATTAAGGTAAAATGGCATTGCATCAACAAATATTCTGCGAAATTTGTTTAAATGGCTGAAATCACGATTTTAAAATCATTTATGTCATATATTAAGCTCATTACACAGTTACCATTCTCTATTTTTGGAGAGAGAAATTAACGAAATTTAATTTTAAGATAACTGTAAGAATTTTATCTTCGAGCTTTTAATCACTGTTTGGCATTTTGTTGTCTATGATTCCATTTTAAAATACTATAATAACCTAATGTGACCAATACCGACCCTAGTGTCATTTTAGAAAACTAGTAAACTCATCAGTAAAAAAACTCAATATTTCTTTTTAAATCCAATTATTACCTTTTAAAGAACATTATGGAAGGTCATAAACGTCTCCCGAGGGCATAAAAACCATTATACCTTCGCTCTAATATACACTGGTAATGACATAGCAAAGACATTGCTAAAACATTCCGCCATTGCAAGGTAAAATCCCACTCTTGTCCCCTGCGCATTGAGATGTCCAGAAGACACGGGCTCCCTCTCACGGGATATAAGAAGATTCAGCACAAGTCGAAGAAGGAGAGGAGTGAAGATGACTGGGAGTGTCGTTCCCTTCGAGATTAAAACTGATACTCGGAGGAGAGCGGAATTTCTAACGAGAGCGCAGTCGAGTCTTCTCTTTTCTTTTTTCCGCCTCTTCTCTCTCCAACGTGGCTTCCTCTCCACCCCTCTCCGCCCCCCGCCCCCCCCGCACAACACACCCCCCCCCCCCAAACCCCACTCTCCTCGACCA
>WURS02016633.1:0-27928 GCA_011762765.2 Rhinocypha anisoptera | reverse complement strand
CACGCCGTGGGCTTAGTACTAGGTGAGCTCTACCCTCACTTAACATACCAACCTTCGGGTTGATCACTGTGGTTATAATAAGATTGCCATTGAAATTATGAAAGGCAATTCTTTCCTTGTTTTACATGACATTAAGTAAATTAATAATAATTATTATTAATTATAGTTAACATAAATACTAATACTTTAAGTAAATTGACTTCAATAGAGATTTTGTTTGTATTTTAGTGATTCTGAAAAAGGGCCAACACTACATAGGTGAAAAAATATTTCACAGCTAAACTAAGAACAGCTCATGGTACAAGTCAATGTTTACAGTTACTTTTGCATGTTATACTTCATTTCAATATTTTTTATTTTTATGAACACCTCATTATGAAGCGACGATGAAAATTTCAAAATGGACTCTTAACATCATAAACATAATTATACACCCTGGTTCTTGTAGTATAAAGGAAATAACATCTGGTTAACTAGTATCAGTGTTTGGATCTATATCATGGAACACTGACAATATGTATTCAATTATAGTGTAAATTGATTTTAGCCTACAATAAGGAACTTTCATAGAAACTTAAAATCGTCAAGGCCATTTTAAGTTGCTTTGATATAATCCTCCTGCTGTTATAATCATCCAAAAAAATAATAATTTTTAATGAAAGTGACCCTACCCTGGAACTTTAAAATAGCAGGTTTAAAAAGAGCTGTGGCTGGTAGGATCACTCCTGCAGGGTTATTTCAAAATCTGAGGACATACGTAAGATTGACCAAACTTAGGGTTTGTCTCAAGCAAAAGTTACGACCTATTACGATTCTGAGTTATGTTTGCCAGATGTTTTGGCCAGGCCTTGGAGTCGAACGTCGGTTTCATGACTGCATATGAAAATTGGATAGTAGTATTATTTGTTTATAGGGTGCTTCGACGGCTTTGGTCATTTCGCACCTCTTCAACTCATAGAAAAACCCATCTTGACAAACGCAACATCCATGCCCTGGGTGGGATTCAAACCCGCGACCTTTGGGTTAGCCGGCAAGCACGCTACCCACCAGGCTAACTCGGTCGGCAATGAAAATTGGAATTGACACAGTTCGTCAAAAATATTTTTTGATGCCATTGTCAATGTACATTCCACGGAAATCGTGGCAATCATCAAAATCACAAAAAAGTGAGTAAGAGGAGGAAAATCATCACAAAAATATCCAATATTTCACTAATGCCAAGCATAGATATGAGGAATGATAATGGAAGGTAATGGTGACAAAGTATATACAGAAAAGTAATGAGTAGCTAACAAAATTCCTTCTTGTTTAAAACTGCTTAGATGGTTGAATTATTTCTCTTGGTATTGCTATTCACTTGGTATTGCGATTAGTTCAAGTCAGTTGGTCCTTTTTATAGGATCATGATGTGACAATTTCATTCTCTCTAGTCTACTTAAGGCAGGGGTATTCATAAAAACCAATAAAGGCAGAATGTACAAGTGATAGACATTGCTGTTCGGTATATCTTATATTCGTAGTCAATTCATTTGAAAGTTAAATATATATGGAAAAAGAAGAAGAACGGTTATTTTGTGGTGACTAGTGCATAATACTGTAGAAATAATTTGCAAAAGTTTTTCATAATAACTGTTATTTTTGCTGTGACTGACGTACTAATGGTCATCAATGGAGAAGGATGAGTGGAAGTTTATGCCATTTTAACATGAATTTTAAATTTGCCCAGGCATATTTTCCCTACACATTCTCGTTAGTGCCCCAATGCTAACTTAGTAAAGTGAAACAAATAGAGGTTGTAGATTTTCTGTAATTCCTCAGAAAAATTGAGACATGACTAGAATCAAAGATAATCATAGTTTGTCATCGTAACTGATTGTGTCATTATTTTTCTGTGGGAATGCATTAAAGCTAAAACCTCAATTTGTTTCATGTGGGATTCCATGAGGTGACAGCCTCCTCAATGAATTTTAAAAAGGGTTCACTTATGGTACAGCTACAGGTAATCGTCAAATATATAATGCATCGCCGTTTCAAGTTGACATAGATTTAATCAGCAGTTGAGCAGTGGTCAACATGAAAGTAAATTTTGCACTCTCATTTCCAAAATATGAATTGAATTATTTATAAGGAGCAAGTTATATTTGGCAAATATTTATGAAAGTAATAGTGTAATGAAAGTAATAGGTGACAGTCTCCTTAAGTGAATTTTAGTAAAGTGAACTTCGAATTGATCGAAGGTGAACGAATTCAAAAAAACTATCGAATTGAAAGTGGTTGTTACAAGCAACCTTTCTTTATGAAGGTCCGCTTCCCTTAAATTCTGCCTCACCTTGCAAAATACAAGGTTAAGAAAAACATGACAGCAAATTCCAATGTATCTGAATGACACCGGGGTAAGACAAGATATGTTGATACATTTTCATAGCATTGTCACAGACTAGATTATAGACTTATGTGGTGGCAGTCTTTTACCATCTTCATGTAAGATTTTATTTGCCTATTATGTCTCTTTACAATATTTCTACTAAATTGAAAGAAATCCCACAAAAATGAAAGTGGGAATGACTTTCAGCCTTGATATAATGCCATAATATTAAATGTGATACCAAAGCCAAAGAGAAAAATCATTAAATGCATAATTTCTAACATAATGGGAGTTTCATAAAGGTTTTGATTTCTACCATTGACTTTAGACATGAATGTAATTGTTATTTTTTCATGTAAATAATAGTAATATATGGCCTTTTTATTTTTTAATACAAAATTATTACAAATTACTATTCCTTATGTGATAATTTATGTAGCTACCTAAGCAAAAGATTTACAGTTTCTTGAATATATGAAGAAAAATTGATCACTATATTCTTCTTATATATCTTGGTCCATGTTTGTTTTTCTTAAGGTTCAACATATGACCACCTTGTACCCTGCTCGTAGTTTCACATCCTTTGAGCCAAACTTCAAGCCCAAAATTCAAGCTGTTCTGCCACTAGGAATCGCTTGAGGTCATAGTCTTTCCAAGGACAAACTTAAAGTTGATTTGATCCTAAGGACCAACCATACGAGTTTCAGAATAGCCCTGCTGGCAACTATATTAATAAGGTAGTTTCCAGTCAAAATCTGTCAATTGATGGCACGACTTCAAAGATTGTTTGATGGATGGGTTAAATGGGTGTACCGGAGGGCTGTACACTCATTTAAAATATTATCAAAGAAACCAACCACGAAGCTATATTATGAAATTCCATTGGACACTAAGTGCATGTGAGTGAATCCTAGAAACTACAGGACTCATAACATCATTGAGTAACACACCTAGCAGGAAGAGACGCAAGGTCCACAAGATCACACAAAATCTTCAAAATCAAGGTCAAGCGTAGTATGATGGAGACAACAAAAAGTTTCCAGATAAGATTTCATAAATGCTATTAAGATATCTAGGATAGGGAAAGAGTAGAAATCTAAAAAAAAAGTTGAAAAACCCAGTATGGGTATGAGAGGTTTTTGTAAAATAAGAATAAGTTGGTAGTGACTACTTCAAGAATATAAACAGAATATTTTACTGAGGGGAGTAGAATCATTATTGCTAGAGAAATTTAAGAGGCTAATAATTATTAATTAAGTGAGAGAAAAGAGTATTACCATAGATGAAAATATATTTAACATATGATTTTAAGTGATATTTAATGAACAGAAGACTTTGTGGAACTCTTTACAAATAATAATTCACAAAAATCACGCAAAAAATTGGCCACACATGATGTCAATTAATGGACAAGCACACAACTCCATTACAGTGACCTCATCTTGCACCTAGAATAGATTGCAGTGACTGGTTAACCAACTAGAAAAAAAGTCCCAAGTGAAATGAATTAGGAGACCAAGGCTGCTCAATAATTAAATTTATTTTTACTACCTCAAACTTCAAACAATCTGCAATTTGCTTTGGGTGAAAGATGCATGAATAAATTAGTGCAATAAATAATGCAATGAATGAAAAATGAAGAGAAGTAATTGTTTCAGGAGTGACTTTTTGGAACTGCTTCATGACTCCAAGAAATAAAACACTTTGTAATTCCACATAAAATACTTTAATAACGACCTAGGTTTCAACAAGTATAGCCATATCAGGTCCTGATGATGGTGCTACACATCGAAACCTAGGTCGTTATTAAAGTATTTAATGTGGAATTACAAAGTGTTTTATTTTTTGAAGAAAAAGGAAGACTTTGACATGCAATGAAATCATCCAGAAGTCAGCATTAGTAATACCTTGGGTATGAACCTGGAGACACAAATATCATGATATGTAGTAGGGTCAATGTAATGTCACTACTGAATCCTCATTTGGAGAGAATGGTATTCCAATTAACAACTCCTAAGAGTTCAGTTCCCCAAAACGTGACAAATTTAGGTTAGCATAGAGAAGATACTTTCCTATTCTCAACTGAAGATTTATAGGAGCCACAAAAACAATTAGCTAATGTTAGTGGAGTTCAAAAGTGTGTCAACTAGTTTTGAGCCTGAGATACTCATGTGAGTATAAATATGCTGTATCAAATTTGATGTGATGCCTTCTTAATTCTCCTCATGACACCATGTTCCCTGTTTCATTCCAATAAAAAACTTATTTTCTATGAAATAGTCTTTAATAATTAATCTTTAATAAAATTTCACCAAGAATGTTACAGAAATATTTTAGGACATCAGATTCATTTGAAGGTAATGCCACCTGAAATTATGCAAGCTTGACAGCCACTAAGTTGTGACAGTAAGAAAACAAAGAGACAGCAAGTGATATTTGAGTTCTTCAATTGAAGATGGGAGGAATTAAGCAGAGAATCCGTTAAAATGGTACAATTAGCAAAAATTGAAGATAAACTAGGAAGTCCAAACGTAAAAGCAAAGTATGAAACATGGAAAAAGTTGGGTGTGTGAAATTTTAAGGTTGGCGTAGGTAGTACACATAAAAAAATGTGAGAAGGGTTACTTTACAAATGAACTCATGCATTAATATTTGTCGAAAACAAATCAAAATAATCCCTATGAAAATTTCAACAGGATGGTGGAATGCATCCAAATACCACGATCCAAACTTCACTTAGTAAACTCCAACAAACAAACATACTTCAAATAAAGGAGCAAGCACAACTTTTTAAGAAACGCAAAAATCGAAACGACTGCTTACTTGGTAGCCGTGCAAAAAATAAGGCTCATTCACTCTAATTAAACAACATTAGGCTCAAAAATCAAGAGTAGCTTGATAGCTAACGAAGCAATAAAAAAACGCCGTCAAGACAGACCATTTTAATGAAACTCACGTTTGTTTTATCAATCACTTCGTCGAGTAACTTTTTCTTTGACTTGTCTTTCTTTTTCTTCTTTTTCATCCCCTCTTTATCGGCTTCATTTTTCATGTCTTTGGCAACTTTGCCTTTCGGGGGTTTAGGATCATCTTTTTGGGGAGTAAGGGGAGGAGAGGGAGGCAGAGTAACTGGAGCAGTAATCAATGTTTCCGGGGCTGGGACTACTATATCTTGTTTCGGGATTTTTTTATCCATCTTCTGAGTTACTTTGGGCATTTGAATCAACAACTGATCGAATGTAGGACGGGAAATTATTCCGTTTTTCATTAGCAGCTTAGAAAAATTTTAATTTTTATAGAAAGACATCACCATAATAATATTACCAATGTTGAACAATGAGTTGATTAAAATTTGTTTCACTAAGAAAATTACCTGAGCTTGTGATTCGTGGTATTGACGTTCAGCTTCTTCGCAAATGTGCTTGTTGTACCAGATTTTTTCTTCGGCCAAGGGAGATGTCATCCTGGTAACAGTCGGAGAAACAGGCTGGAATTAAAAATAACTATCGTGAACTAAACGAGATCAACATTAGGTTAACATCTTCAGCCACATTGGCAAGTTTTATATGTGAGGAACATGTGACATGTGCACTTTTTTTTACATATAAATGACACTATTGAGAAAAATATGCCTCATTACACACCACAGTACCTAATTAATTAATATTGATCGAGAGTATATTATTAGGCCGACAGTAATAATTATCAAAATTACCGAATTATATTCCCTAATCCGCAACCTGCTGACGAAACGGGCCAAAAGGGGCAAAGTGAAAGAAAGGAGCTTGAAAGGAGTGAATCACACAAATAAATCCTTGTATTATATAAAATGAGCACTATAATTTTTAATTAATTTTAAGAAGTTAAATTTCTTTTTCTTATTTAAATCTTATAATAATTTTTGATAACAATTATTGCATTTATGATGCTTTTTGACTTATTTTTCGTGTTACAGAAATGGCGGCCAATCTGAGCGGTAATGCGAAAAGTCGGGATTTAAGTTTACCTTCAAGTAGAATAAGAACCATAATGAAAAGTTCACCAAATGTTGAGAATATAGGTCAAGATTCCCTGTTGTTGGTTACTAAAGCAACAGTAAGTTTATTGTGAGTTGTTTTTAGTATTTGTGACGCCTCCGGCCTAATTTACTTGTGATACTTTCAGGAACTTTTTATTCAACATCTGTCTCGTCAAGCACTCAAGCAAGTGGAAGGTATAGCTGAAAGTATTGATTATAAGCATCTTGCAGAAGTTGTACAAACAAATAAAAAGCTAGACTTCTTGAAAGGTATATATTATTCTTTAGTTTTAACTTCTTTGAAATGCATTCCTTTATTAGCGTTCCCTTCCTCTTATTAAGAAATTGCATTAGGACTATCTCGTTGATTGAATTATTTTTAATTAAAATTGTCCATTTGATAGTCTTTCGGTGTTAAATCAGAAAAATTGTGGTTAATGTCATTATAAAGTCTCATGCAGTGGTTCCAATTTGTCAAATTCAAGAATACTTAAGGTGTCCCAGTACGACAGGTCGTTGTGATTCTTTGTCAGCACCATTTTTGTATGTAGCTGTTCATTCAATTATGTTTTTCAATTGGTAAATGGGAAAAGTGCCTTCTTATTAACGTTGATTTATTTTGACCAATGTTTCAGAGAAAGGATCATTTGGATGCCTACAATTAGCTGTTAGACAATTTTATGAATGACTTATTTTATTTTTGTGCCTAGACTGTATTGGAGTTAAGGTTGCTAAGTCATTCTGACAGGGTTGGTTGATTTATTGGATTTTCCAGCCTAAAGAGAATAAGCATTTAATGTACCTTGTGAAGAATTGCAGCTACGTTAAGTCAGCCAATAAAGTTAAAATAAGTAATCTCTGAGCTTTAATCAAATTACTACTGCATAAAATTGTCAAATTTGTCGGTCAGGCTGTTTGTGACAACAAAATAGGAATGAATCTCTGTATAACCGCTAAAAACAAAATGAGAATGTGCATACTTAATTTCCAGAAGTTCTGAAGTCAACTCATTTGATCATTATCACTAAAATGCAGACATAATATCCTTTCAACTGTAAACTTCCAACTGAACCACAGTCAATGGCCTGAAGAACATTCGTTAGGATTTCCAATTTTTGGCCCTTTATCTAGTGAACTCATTGTTACAGTATATTCAACATTGAAAACCATGTTCTTTCATTTCCATGGTATATAAGAAGTATTGGTGCATATATTTTTTATTATTTCATCATCGAACTCAGTGTTATTGCTGAAGATGCTTTATATATTGTATTTAACACTCACTAGCCATATTGAATTTAAACCTCCAAATTGCATGATACTCAAGACTTCAATCATACATGCGAAATGAATGCTGTGTAATTCTTATTGGCTACCTGGCATGGAAGAATTTGATTTTCCTGTAATTTATTTTCTCTTTGTTGACCACATGAAGTGATAAGGAAAGCATTGTATTTCATTTTTTTCAGAAATCATTCCAAGAAAAATTACAGTTCAAGATTATTATGAAATGATGAGTGGAGATGATGACAGTGATTCAGATGAAATGGATTCTTTCATTATGAAATAAAATTTTTGGCTGTTTTGTCATTATTGCTGACATCACTTTTCAGTTGTTCAGAGAGACTGATGTAAAACAGATGTTACCTGTTTACATGTCCTGAGGCTGTATATGTTATCAATGTGTGAATAATTTATTGAATTTTTCACTCCAAAAAGGGTATAAGTTTTATACACTAATGTAATGTTCTCTACCTGGGAAAAAATGTGCTGTTTAAGATTGAAATTAATAAAATCTTTTGTGATTATTATAATATATATTTAATTACTCTTATCAAAATATCTATTTTGCAGATAAATTTCCTTTTGACTCATCACTGGGCACCAGATACAATTTGATAATAATAAAGGGATGATGTAATGTACTTAACTAAAATCATTCTTCTCAAAATACCCTAAATCTTATTTCAGAAATAAAATTGACAGACAAATTTATCAGCTGGAGTAACCGATTATTAAATTCAATTAGTTAAACAGTGATGTGAATATGGCAAGGTGATATGTTTTCAGTAGACAAGTCTCTAATCATTTCAACTAAGTGCATAGTTTAGTGGTATTAATACTTAACCTAATTATAAAATTCCATTTTTAAAGTCCCTCTAACTAACATGTTTTTTGTTCTCTCAACTAATAAAATTTTTGAATAGTGTCATTACTGATAATTTTATAAGATATTATATAAGAATTATATAAGATATTTTATAAGAAGATTAGCATGGAAAAAATTATAGCGTTTTTAATAATTTTATTGATCTCAGGACATCATTACATGACGTATAGGACATGTCACATATGTGAGAAACATCAAAAATATTCTTACAGTATCAGAATTAGTCATACAAAATGTATATGGTATACATTAGAAAAACATATGCATAAAATTTAATAATACAAGATAACATTAAATACCCATAAATTCATCAACACAGTAAAAAGTGGTGTGACAATAAGTATCTTTTTAATTTGGTTTTAAAAATATTAATACTAAGTACTACTAGTATGCTACATACTATATATTCGTACTAATAACTCAAATATGAACCTGATGACTTAACTTCAGAAAATGACAGATCAAGTTGGGTAGGGATCACCACATGTATCATCGACAGGAACAAATAAAGAAATTTACAAGAACTATTTGGAAATGATTTATCTATTGTCTAGTCAAAAGATACTCATCCAAAGAGTAAACTTCCATTTTTTTTGTAAAATTGGTTTTCTACACCAATACATAGTTTCCACCTTAATTCAGGCACATGCATCATGACATTAACTATTGTCAATAATGGCACATCAAGTTAGCCTGCCATTTGTAAACTTCACCCTTGAGCACCTCATTTATTTTATTACCCAACTATACCTCCATCTTGACAAAGGTTATTGAAGTCTCTCGCTGTGTTATTATGATCCCAAGACATTATAGCCATCATTTTTTGGGCTTTACTGGCAGGTAGAAAATTTTACTTAGGGAATTAAGCTAAAAACAGTGGCATGGATACTAGAGTTGTGGTAAAAGGGATGCCTTCACAAAAAAGGAATTAATAACAGGGTCCTTTGTAGCATGATTAAGATGTTGCTGGATGCCAATGAATCAGAGGATTGATAAGAGCATTGAGTCCATGTGCACCTGAATCTCCCATTCCTAGGCCACAATTTAAACTTAAACATGAGTTTAGACTGCAGTGAGAGAAGATGTGATTCTGAATGTTGTGATGACTATAGTCCAGCCGAGTTGTAATGGTCCTTCCTGGTGAACAGTGAGTGAAGTGACTATCTACCACTTTACCTCCCCTTAATTACTCTCACACTGGAGGAGAGGCAAAAAGTGTTGCCAGTTTTCCTCACATTGGCATGGAATCTTTTCATTTGGATTTCATATTTGTGATCAGCGACTGCGAAAACCCTTATATACTCTATTTGGTTAAAAGACAAGATGCTGTACTTTTTGGGTATTCTGGACCACTTGGTGGAGGAGGGAAATTAATGTATTAGACATATTAGTAAACTTCTTTATTGGCATGCTTAACATGGAAATTAACATATAACTCCCTCTGCTAACAAAGAAACAGTGTGCAAAACCGAGAGAGAACCAAAACGACAAGAACTGCCAACTACGATGACGTGATGCTGGTAGGGGAAGGATGGATCCCAGAACAGAGAAGGGGTACGCAGATATTTTCGTGCAAGACCATTACAATATGGCAGGACTTTAGAAGGACGATAACCCTACTGGTGAAGAACTGTGAGAGCGAGAAGGGCTGAATGTCTGGGTTGCATCTTAAGCATGCACAACTGGAAACTGTGAGAAGGGTTGTACAGAAACAAACCAAAGTATTTTGGGCTAAACATATCTTCATTTTTCTGATCAATCCTCCCTCGAAGATTGTTTTCATGTGTTATCAATATTCTACTCAAAGATGAGCAAGATACTTAAGGTGAAGGCATAAAGGTAAGGTTATTGAAGATT
Source organism: Rhinocypha anisoptera (assembly GCA_011762765.2). Classification (NCBI taxonomy): domain Eukaryota; kingdom Metazoa; phylum Arthropoda; class Insecta; order Odonata; family Chlorocyphidae; genus Rhinocypha; species Rhinocypha anisoptera. Next base: position 17,518 of record WURS02016633.1, on the reverse strand, counting down.
GATACTGTACAGTTACTTTCTCTCCCTTGAGTCATCCATCACTAGTTATTCTTAACAGAATGAGAAATATTAACCCAAACCCCTCTTTCAAAGTCTCAGTGGAGGAGGACACTCATTTACAATTGTTTTCTCTTGCAGAGATGGAGGTTCCCAAGGTTTGTTAACATTGCCCAGGTTAAGGGGGGACGGGTGTAGATTGCTGCCGAACCTGGGCTTAGAAAAGTTTTGGGTCAAGGTGGTAACTTTTTTTTCAAGGGAGTGTACATTATAAGGTTCTGATACTTGGTTCTTGATGAAGAACTATTATCATAGATTGGAGACACGTAATATTTGTAATGAAGAATGAATAAAGTAAAATGGAGAGTGAAAAACAAATGAAGTGTTTAACATCATAGAGTAGGTATATTCGGTGAGGGAAAGAAAAATTAATGAAAGTGAGGCTCAGAGGTAATGTGTTTAAGACTAATTGAAGATAGACTTTTGGGTAGATGAAATAGGGGTATGAGCAGAATGTAATTTTGTATGGAGTGATGGTGGGTAGGATGTTGAAAGATTTGTCCTAGGTGAGGTGTGGTGGTACTTTGCGGGACCATCAAAAGTATACCTGCAGCTGATAGATTACCATTAAGAAAAATTCCTTTAATATCCAAATGATACATTACATGAAACTTCTAGGTTTATCAAAATTTTGTTTTCTTTACATATTGTGAATGATTGTTGGAATATTTAAGGAATCTAAATATACAAAAGTATGTCTATGTTCTCCCTTGTATAAAAGTATGAATATGTTTCACAACATTTTCCATAAGAAAATAAGTTTCAAACCACTAGTGGCTCTCCTGTTGACTCTATAATTCCACCTAATAAATCACTAGTCATACAATACTTCCTGTTAAAAAAGCAAAATTGGAGAGTGAAGTTATTATAAATTATACCAATTTGTAGATCCAAATTGGAAATAAGACATATATAGTCTGTTGTGAATACTGAATAGATTTTCAACATGACATTGAAGGCAATTGGAAATTCCTATTGGGAGGTCAAATTTAGTTTAAAACTTAATTAGGCCTTACTTTCACTTTGTAACCACCTTTACAAAGTTTTCTTTTGAAATGGATTTATATGACAGGAAAATAAAGATTTTTTACTTTTTATAATTTATATTACTTTTTAAAACTGATTGGCAAGGTTATCACTTTAAAGGAACAATGCAAAAGTATAATTATCATAAAACTCAGTGATACATACAACTTTTCCACATTTATATAAAATTGATACAAGAATGTTAAACATTTCAGATAATACTGCTTTCCTTCTGGAATAGCTTTAAAAAAAACCATGCTTTTGCCACTTTCACCAATTACTGCACACACTATTGTTCATGCTGATCAGACTGCAATTGGTATGTCCTTTTCTTATAAGTCGAGAGGCTGTAAATGATAGATAATTATGTTTAAAAAAACATGAATATATATATATATGTATGTATATATATAACTTAACCCAAGTAATCTACTGACACAAGAAAATTTCTAACAGAAACTTTATAGAATAAAAAAGATTGCACCTAATAATGGATTAAAAAACTATTTTTCAACCCAAAACATGGTTTAATTGATGAGGATAGGGCTAACCCAGTACTGGCTTGTAAAAATTCAAATGGTAGTTAGGGATCCAGTTCCTTTCCCTTCCTGCCTGTGTAGTTAATGTAGAGAAAACAAGCAACTATGTCATAATACGTAAAAATGATCACTAAGGGTTTGCTCAATCAAAATTTTTGCAATCTATACATGCATAATATACCTGACAAGTAGGAGAAAGAAAATTGAAATAATTCCAAACTCAAAAAATACCAGATGAGGAAAGGGTGTAAAATGGACAAAGCAGAGGAGTTGGAGGGATATTCAGTCAAACCTCAAACCTACATAATTCAAACTCCTATGCTTCAATTTTTTTAAAATTCGAACATATTAGATCCTCTTCCCATTGACACATCAAATTATAGAAACTTGAATATATTGTTGATGATGTTTTGTTTGAGAGGCATTCATCTCTCCTAGTGAACTCTTCTTCCCTTGGAACAAAGGGCATTGTACCTCTATGGGTTGCCTAAAATTTGCTTCCACCCCTAATAACCCTATGCTGTGAAACCCCTTCCATGCACAATCCAACCCCAGCTTCCTTCCTATATTGCTGAGCTTACGGTACTGAATTTGTACCTGATGCAAATGGAGAAACATAGAAAATATTTGTACCTGAATAAAAACTGAAGGACAAAATTGGTGTTTACCTTTTCAACAATTATAAATTCCCACATTGTTAATGAAAGCTGGGAGGATCTTATAATTTGATGCAGCACCTTGTATTACTGAAATAATTCACCAATAACTATCTTCAGAACTAAGGTTGGTTTGATAGGAGCTTACCTACAATGAAGCCCAATGGTATGTGAAAACTCACACATATTTACATTTACACAGTACTACAGCATCAGTTCCTTTCCCTGCATCAACTATGGTTTACCAGGAAGGCCTGGTACCTAGACATTTACTCAGCTCGGGTGTAGCTGGAGGTGTTCAGAGATGTCTCTGGGCCTTGAACCCAGGTCCCCTGTTCAGCAGCCATGCCCTCTACTCACTGGGCTACAATAAACTCAATAATGTATACTATATAGAAATTTTTTCAAAATAATATGTTATTATGAAGAAAATGGGTACAAACCAAATCCATTTCCTCTTCATCAGATAATGTTTGGTCAACTAATGCATCACTTCCCAGTATTTCCTTCACTTCCTCAACAGTAAGACTGCTCTCTGAAAACTCTTCACTAGTTATAAAGCCAAGATTATCTGATGAGAAATATAAAAAGAACAAATTATTTTCTAAAAAAAAGTTTCATTATATAACGTTTTCTTTAAATTATTTCACCTTTAACAAAAAGACAAACCCACAGTATTCAACTCTTAAGGTTGGTTAGATATGTGAGGGTAGAGTTCTTCAAGTACTAAGCCTAATGACAAGTGAAAATTATGCATCAAGGTGTGATAAGGGGAGGGGGCAGTTCTTTTACCTGTGATTTCCCATGCATAGAGAAATCACTCAGCTTGGGTTTAGTTGGAGGTATCAAGAGGTATTACCTGAGACAAGAATTCATTAGCTGAGTGTTCTAACCATGGGCCTACAAATGAAATTTACGATTAAGTGCATCAAATTAAGCAAATTAAAGTGACTAATTATTCAATCAGCATAGATTTCCTCATAATCTTTATCTTCCATGAATTCCTGACCACTTCAATCAAGAGTTTCTTCATTAAGCAAGAAATACAAGTAAGCTAGTTTTTCTTGAGTAGCACTTCTACTTTGATGTTATGTCACTGGATAAGCACCATGAAGGAGAGAGTAGCTAAGAAGTAGAAGAAGGAAAGAAAGTAGCTAAGACAAAAATATTTTTGAAATCTCAGTCATTAAAGAAAAAGCTCCACTGAGAGAATAATAAAAATCAGATTAAGAAGTCAAATCACAAAAACATTTTGCATGAGACATTCTAAGTTTTTACTTCTTTTATAAATTGGGCTGGTGGATGGTATATGATATTAAGTAATTTAATCTTAATGTAATACATAGCATTGCATTTTACCTTGTTAATAATAATTGTATTAAGCTAACCTAATCATGATGTATCTTATATTATGTATTTTATAATGTTTTGTTGAGACCAAATCTAGTTTTATGGTCATTATGATTAATATGACTTATAAAATGTACCCATACAATTCCTTTCTTTAGGAAAGTAAATGTATACATTCAACAGCCTTTTGAGTCAACAAACTCAGAGGTAACTTAAAAAATTTATTACCAAATTATTGTTTTACTATGTATATTTCGGATACTTTTAAACCAAGGTTCTAAGACATAAGGTTAGCCCAGACACCACTACACATGCACCAGCTGTCCCACTTTGATAATAATAATATCTTTATCCATCTGTTGCACACGATAAGTGTGATTGATGTCGTCAAGGTAAAAATACATAGTATATACAGAGTACAATGCACATAGATGTATGACAATGATGTCACTGACAACCTGTGCTTGCAGTCTGGTATGTGTTTATGTTATCAAACTATTGAGTATTTAAAATGTTTTTTGATCATTGAACTATTTTTAATCTGGGATTTCTCTTATCACAGATATTTGTTTCACTTGCATTATGTTATTTTGACCTTCACACATGAATATTTCTCTCAATATACCATAGTTAGAAAAAATCTCCACCACTTCAAATCATCAAAGAAAAAAATAGAATTAGAATTAGTCCCAGTGAAGTAACATGATTTTGAGTTGGTGAGGAAGGAACACTTTTTATTTTCACTTAACTAAATACATAGGTTAATGAAATAAATAACAAATATTCCAGAGTTTTTGAAGATGTTTTACAATTAAGCATAACATTTTAAATATAAATAACCACCAGATAAGTAACTAATTGATAACAATATGCAAGTAGCAATGGGTCTTTGAAGTTCAAAGTGTGCAGGACTTTAGGTTGTCAGTGACTTCAAACCAATAGGAGCCCAAGGTGTGAGTGAGCCAACCTTATGCTTTACAGACCTTGCTTTTAAACCATGAAATAGCCATGCTAACATATATAGGTGTAGGATCTAGTACCTTGCATAACCAAATTCCAAAAACCCATTTTAAACTTCTCCTGTAGCAGCTGATAAACATCTTTCATCCAATTGTTAAAAAAGGAAACTGCATCCCTTTTCTCCATTTTATGAGTAATGACTGCATTCCTCAAGGCCCTCAGGGAATCTTTAGGCTTTTCAAAGTCTGCTAGTCCAAATGAATTGAGCACCAACTTGACTATAATGTTTTGCATATGACTGCAAACTAAAAAAGAAATGAGTACATGGTAATTATATATGAAGAGACATCCTGTATCAACTATTCAATGTTATTTATGTTTAATATATACATTTAAGAAGGAAAAAACCTCATATACATATTTATCTTTTTAATATTAATCTTTCATAATGTTTTTCTCACTAGATTTTTCCAACATCATTTGGGGTCACTTTTTAAAACATTCATTCACAGGCCAAGATACAATCCCATAACATTTGGACCAATTGCAAGCAAGTACTCTACTCACTGCTAACCAGAATGTATAATAAATTTGAAGTTACTAAAATCAAAGTAAGTTGCACCTGCTATAGCTCCATTCTTTATTGTTTCCTTCAATATACATACAGCTTATTGCTTCTTCATTGTTCTCTTCAATTTTATTTTGCACTTCATAAAAATTAAACTGTGGTTAGCTTGTGCTACCCTCTAAGAGATTTATATGGTGACACTTCAACAGTAAGTAGTAATGTTAAATCTTCTTACAACTTCCACGTTTACCTTCTATCTGGGAGGTTTTTAAATAACATGTTTGCCACAGCTAAATTGTTGTTCACGGAAATCCAATACACTTAACCTCTTTCACTCCATTTTTATAGACCCTATTTTAGTACTGCTTTTCCTACTTGACCTTTTCCAATACTGCATTCCAGTTTCCAAAGACAATTTAATTTTCATCTTAGTTTAGATTTTCTATCACTTCCACGACATTCATTATCTTGGATATCTCCCACTTTTTCATCATGGTGCTTTGCCATAGGCATTACACTTGTACCACTATGATGCCTGTTGGTTTCCTTATTATCTATCCCTTCCATTATATGCCAGGAATCTCTTCCATCTCCTTCGTGCACTCTTTTATATTAACATAGTATAATGGAATAAACGTATAAGAGTTTGCATTGCCAATTCATGCTCATCCACATGGAGTTTTTTTGGTGGTCGTTCATCACTTATGAAACTAAATTACTTGTTTTACAATTGCCAATCCACCTAGCTGGGATTTTAACCTAAAACCTCCGGTTTGGCAGATGAGGATGTTACCTTGCCACCACCGAGGCTGCCACATTAAAAACACAAAAGCACAGAGGCTGGCATAATTAATAACACATCCACCATATTCCATCACATGTTCATTTTTGCATTATCCTTTGTGGTTTTTGTCAAATTTATTAAATTGCATCTAACCAGCTAAAAATTCTCTATTCCTCACTATTTTCAGTTTAGATGCGAAGGAAACTTCTGGCTATTATGGAAAAAAGTACCAATCATGTGGTGTAAAACTTGTATGGTGAATTATGTTCATCCCTGTTGTGCTCCTTAAGCAAAATGAAACTCATCCTAATGGATTTTCAGGTTAGAAATATGTAGCTATATGTATCACAATACCCAAAGCTGCAACAAACCCACCTTTAATGAATGGAATGTCATTCAGCTCTACAGCAGCCTCAAAATCTTTAACTGGTGATAAAATCCCCACAATTTCAGGTTCCTCAATTTCCTTTTTCATTTCAGATATCTCGCTTTCTAGCTTTATCTGTTTAATTGGCCTCTCAGTGTCATTAGCTTCAGGTTTTACATCATCCACACCTCTGAAAAGATGATTAGTGGAAAACATTAATGAAGGATTAAAAATCTTAGTCTTAGTATTTCCAACACAAAAGTATGCGATGAGTAATGTACGATACATGTAGTTATATAATGTAATAGGAAATTAAACAACATTAATAAAACCATTTGGCAGAAACATTAGTTGATTAATGTCATTTTTAGAAAAGCAGATCATACATACGTGGAAGCAATAAACCTCTTCCAACGTCCCTTCTTTCGTACATCACATTCTGGTTCCAGGTTTGGGAAAAGGATTGATATTTGATCTAGGATCCCAGACACTGATTCTTTTATGGGTTGTGGTGGTTCTGTTAACATTTTATAAATATCAGGATCTATGCTGGGCAATGGATCACTGGGATTCAAAATTCTGCTAGCTACACACTTCCGGACATGTTGTAAATATGGGTCAAAAATTAAGTGAGGTTGCAAGAGATCACTCCAATCTCTATACATCATACTTTCTTTATCATCATCCCTGTGAAAGAAAAATGGAAATTTGTGATTGCACAGGGTGCTTTTTAAAAATAAAAATATGGCATTCTGACATTATATTACTTGGGGAGATATAATAAAAATTTTCGTTTCATTTTGATTAGTTTCACTATATCAATTCCCATACCATTATTCCTGGTGATCCTATTTATATAGTAATACTAGTAAAATGTATTCATTTAGATCTATTTATTTTCCCAAAAATACATTACAAAAGTTTAACACAATTGGAAGTACATATGGCACATCACTAATAAAATGTAAACAGGTACATATAAATGAAGGGAAGTTAACTTTGTAAAAACAATTCTCCTGAAGATTCCAAAAAACATTCACTGAGGAATTGCTAAGTTTTATTCCATCTCCTCAATATGAAATAATTCCTTAAGTATTGACCTTAACTGTCTCTCACATCATATTATTTCACTCTGACACTTATTTTTTCATTACCTAGCATTATCTCAAGAAATACATCCCATACCCATATAAAATCTCATTTTCAGGACCTGTAAAGTTTTTGTAAATGTAGATGGTGAAATTTCACATTATGAAAGTACAGTGAAATCTGTCTTAAGCAGCCACCACTCAATCCACCAAATAATGACCACTGAAGGAGTTGACCACTCAAAGGAGGGGAAATTTAAATAAATCAAATGGGAAAAGATTCTGAAAAAAAGTGGCTGGTTAAGGAGGTGACTGTTGAATAAAGGTGATCATAGTCAGGTTTCACTGTATAGAATAATAAAATATTACTTAAACTGTCGGTGATGTAGATAATTAACTGCTGCAAGTTAATTCACAGCAGTTCTATAGTAAAGGATCAGCATGTGGTTCCAAGTCTGGTCAGCACTATGTATTAGGCTCTTCAGACAGTGAGGAAAGGTATGTAAGGATGGGAATGGAAGTGTAGAAGGAATTTCAAGTTCGGAAGAGGGTACAAAAATATGCTTCAACCTCCAGTTAGTTGAAACTACATGATACTGGAGGTAAATCTGGGTTCGGGGAAGTAATTCACAGCAATTCTATGGCAAAGGAAATTGCTGGTATGGAGAACAATAAAATAACATTAACTTAAAAGAAATTAAATATGCACTATGCTTCAACCTCCAGTTAGTTGGAACTACATGGTACTGGAGGTAAACCCGGGTTCGGAGAAGTAATTCACAGCAATTCTATGGCGAAGGAAATTGCTAGTATGGAGAACAATAAAATAACTTAAAAGTGTAAACGTAAAAAAAAAGACTTAAAAGAAATTAAATATGCACAGTATATCGACTAAGTTTTTGAAATATTTAGTCTTTGGTTCTGTTACACTTCATTCCAGAAACTCAAACTGTGAATACAATGTGCTTCATGGTCATAATGGCAAGAATATTAAAGGAACTTGGTGGGTCCCACCACTGCAAATGTGTTGAGAAAAAATGTGCTGATAGCATTGCCATTTATGGTTGAGGCCAAGAACTTTTCTCACAGCATACACATATGTCATAAAATTTAGTAGAGAGTATATGATGGGGTTTGCTAAATGCATATAGAAGCCTGGAATTAGGTTAAAAAGAAACAGGAATCGAGTTTATATTTTAAGCCATGTTTCTGACTTTTACAGTGAGAATGAGACAAAGAGCATGCACATGTAAACAGTATTTATGTTTTGAAAATTATTTTATCATTGTGATAGCAGTAGATGCATATTTTGATTAATTTTCAATACTTACACTGGAGCACTAAGGTCCATCCCATCAATAAGCTGGTCAATCACATCAAACTGTGCCTTTTTCAAATTATTTGTATTTAGTTCTGGCAGATGGCACTGCCTCATGTAGCTAGAAAATGGTAGGTCAACATACACGAGGTACTGAAAAATTTAATGATAGATGCTTATAGTATGTACAACTCAAAAGTCATTTTGATAGGGAAGATTCTTATATCTCACCTTACTTATAGTCCCTAACTATATGAAACAGCAAAATTTTTGGCCTACATAACTTCCTTGCCAATCTCATCTATTATATTTCAGATTAATTTCATACTTAAAAATATCAATACATATAATTGAAAAAGGATATTGGATAACAACAATATTAGTGGATAACCTTGCAATTGCCAAGTAGTTACTCAAGTAAAAGTAGTTGTTTATCAAGAATCTTATTGTATAAAGAATACTTTTATTCTCTGACAATGTGCGAATTTTAGTGGAGAACCATGCAGATAGTAAGTAATTACTTGAGTAAACAGTCAATCATCTGGCAGATCCTGAACATGAGTCATGTTTGATGATATGTAGGATGAACTCAGAAATAATACCCCTCCTTATTAGGTATTTCCCCTTACTCAATGAAGAGGATTATGGTTGGGTCACAGGGGTGAGACAATGGTGACCTCTTTCACCATTTACTTTGTCATCATGACTTGGAACATTAGTATCCCCTACCTTTTAACATTTACAGCTTATAAATGAAAAGCAAAAAACCTTGGTAATTCCACATAAAACAGTTTATTACGATGACCTGGGTTTCAACTACAAAGTCATCTTCATCAATGATCTGAAGATGACTTTGTAGTCGAAACCCGGGTATTACCAAGGTTTTTTGCTTTCCATTGATAATGAATTGGTTCCACGAAGTCATGTTTGAATCCGTCGATTATATTTTACAGCTTATGTAAATATGTGCAAGTCAGGACTTATGGAAAATGAAATGGTAGCAGAAAGGAAATGTTTCTGAAATACCTAAGTATGCTAACTCAACACTACAGTAACTAAATTCCATCAAGTTCCAAATTAGTATAGAAAATTCAAAGAAACAATTGTTCAGGAATTACAATTGTTTTTCTCCACATTGAAAATTCCATTCTCCAACTAAAAATTAGCAACTTTGTTGAAAGTTTTGCTACAGTTTTCATATGAATCACAATAACCGATATTCTGGTTAAAAAAACTGTTGCATCACTAGACTAGTTCTAATTTAAAAAATATAGATGTAATTAACTAATAAGCAATGTGTCAAAAGTTGAAAACAAAACACAACTCACCTCCTTTTTAGGCTTAATAACTGGAAACAAAGCTCCCATATGAGGTTTAGCTCCTTTCTGGTAAACTTTCCTTACAATGGCTACACATTCCATGTGATGAAGTGCCTGGACTATAGCAGAGAAAGCCAGAGCAGCGTCCTAACAACACAGGTTAGCTATTTGAGAACACTTGATTACAAGAAAAAGACAAGTTAAGAAGGACAATATTACCTCATCATCCTCTCGGGCCACAAAACAATGAGAGCTCTTTTCGATCCAAAAGTGCCGAGGAACAAATACTTTTTTTGTGATCTTCACCACACTTAGGCATTTATCACCACCCACATACTTCAACTGTTCCTTATCTTCCTCTGTATAAACATAAAACTCAGTATAAGTAAATATTAGAATTTAAAAACATACAATTCATTGAGGATACCTTCATCTGGAGAAATTCCATAATGAAACAAAACAGGCTGTTGCTTTATTTCAACAGAAGAACAGAAAAAGACGACTGACTGGTTTTGACAATAATCATCATCAGCAAAAACATAGAATGAAATTTGCATTCCAACAGTTTTAATATTAAAGTAAGAAATTAATATTATGTCAAGAAATTAGGGTGATTAAACCAGCCTTAAAAATTCTTAAATATTTGGAAAATCAATCATCAATTAATTGGTTTCATTAGAAATTAGGAAAAGATGGTCATTTTATCACCTCAGATATGCACTGAAAGCATATCAGAGTATTTCAATCAAAATACTGAAAGCAAGAAAATCTCTCATTTCTTTCTCAGGGGATACTTGTGCTATAATGGCATAATCAACCATAAATTGATAGGTCAAAAGATAAAACAGGAAGGGATTAAAGAATCAACTTTTCAGTTTCCACATAAATATTTATGAGGAAACTACATAGTTGACTCTTTCATTCCAAGTATTCTCACTTCCACAAATTTCTACCTGAAACGGTGTCATAACAAATAGGTACCTGATGAAATACATTTTACTCTAAATAAATATTTGACATAATAATACAAAATGCATTCATACATTCACTAAGAATTACATACCTCTAAATGGCACAATGGTCGAACCAAAACGATAACCTTCAATTATGTCATAGCTATCCACCTCTGTTCCATCCTCACGGACCTTGACATTCATCCTAGACACTTTAATATTGCTTTCAGCTAATGATTCTTCATGTGTTGATGAAGAAAATTTTTCTGGAAATACTATAGACTTGCCTTCTGATGATAAACAACTCTCCCATTTCAATGACTGACCTTCATTTATCTAGGAAAAAAAGACAAATTTTCATCAAAAATACAATGTATCATGTAATATGACCAAATGATAGATGACATTTTCTGTAGGTAGGAAAGACAAGTCGGCAATGGACATGACTGCAATCAAAATTCTCATTCCTGAGTAATCATTAATGGAAGGAAATCAACGGAACTAAGTCAAATGTTGTGTCAACAATGGTATCTGAACATGCAGACATCAGTTTACTGCTGTTGAACAATGGCACTGTGAAAATGTAATGATAAATGCCAGGTTAATATGATCAACTCAAAACAAACTGGCTGCCAATGTGAGTATGATGTCCCACCATGTTTGTTCTACCATAACTTATCTTGACTAACAATATACCAGGCCTTATTAATAACATAATTAAGAGATATGCCATGAATAAAAATCCTAAGATTGGCCAGAATAAGAATTTTTATGCCCATGATTTCATTAAACTCTGAACACCGATTCATCCACTTGCCTTTTTTCTAACAGTTAAAACTAAAAACATGGTACATGGATAAATTGCACAAGTCTTTCATTTTTCATGCTGATGCACCATCAATTATGACAGCTGCATTTTAACTGCAATTATGACAACTGACAGACTGTATCACACTATGACTAGACATTACAAAAAATACTGAATGGAAACTATTAACGCAAAGCTACAAAAATTCACAAATATGGGAATGTGTACAATTTGTATTAGTAGTCTTTAAGTTCTTTTTCTCTAACTTCACCAATTAAAAAAAAACTGAAACATCTATTTTCATTAAGTTACATTGTGCTTCAAATGAACTTACCTTTTTGTATCCAGACACAGGAATGAGTATTTGGCTTCCTATGTCCAAAGAAACATTCCAAGGTCGAGGCTTTACTTTCTTCTTTTGAAATAATAGAAGCTGATGTGCCACATCATTAATATTGTGATTAGTTCCCTCCACCTTGAATTATAAATATGCAACATTGAAAAAAACATTAAAATCATAATCACACACATCATTTAGCACACACGCAAGAGAAAATGGAGTAAAATTGAGAATATACACACATATTTAGTAAGTGCAATCATTAGCAAGATTTACTCAAATATTGTAGCAAGGCCTGAACACTACTGCTTTAGTATTTCTTTAGTATAATGAAATGGTTCCACATGTCACACCATTATCTATCGCAATTTTGTTAGAAAGTATTGCACATAATTTAGCCTGTATTGCTTTTGGGATTCAATGATAAAATTTTAGAATCACATGCTTTAAGTGTAAGTCCTGAGAGAACTCTATGAGTAAAATATGAGAAATAATCTTGTCATCAATTTATGCTAATTATTTTAGCCAATGAAGGCCAATATGCACTAACCTTTTCCACAATGGCTTTAGCCTCCTCGATTTCACCATTCAGTTCTTCCATGTTAGGGCCCTCTATCCCATTTGGATGGCTGAAAATTAAATTTTATTTCATGGTTTAGTGTATGCACAATTCTGGATCCAAACCACAATATAACTGTGAAAAATTATAGTGAAAAGTGACAAAAACTCATATTACATAAGAAATCAATATAATTCACTGATAAGACTGTAATTTGGTGGAATTCCATAGTAAAACAATAGTAACTTAATTACTTTTATAATTCCATGAATTAAGATTTGAGAGCATGACCGGTTTTGACAATAATAATCAGGCCAGATGATTACCATTATTGTCGAAACCTATCATGCTCCCTTTACTTTGTGGAAATATACGAAGCATTTAGGTTAAATTATTTTAAAACAATATACAATTGAAAATATAACACACTATGGGAACACATCTTAGCCTGAATCCAATGGTATCAGGCTCAATTTTATGGAACTTAATGAAGTTTTTTGTAACACAAATTTTTTAAGTTCACAAATTTTATCGAAACGATGTTTTGTTGAGCAGTCGACATCATCAGGTCTGATGATGTCGACGGTTTAACAAAACAGGTCATTTCAATAAAATATGGACTTACAAATTTGTTTTGTATTTATTCAAATATTTGCATTGGTCAATAAAGTAGGCAAGAGATATGTGAATAACTTATGCCCAATGTATTTCACCTAATGTAACCAAATTTAAAGAAAACCTTTTATATTCTGTAGTAATCACTTGCAATTCTTTGTCTCAAGGTGAGTTTTTAGTTTGAAGGGTTGGTTGGTCATGTATTCGCAAATTATAATTAATGCTATCTAAAATCTATGGGAATTTTATTTGCATAAGACCACACTGAATCCCTTTGTAACCATACATCCACACAAATGAACATATGTTACCTTATTTCTTCTCAAGACACTAAAACCATTTTAAACTACAACCAAAAAAATTTAGAGATCAAGTTTTATATAAATTACTATTAAGTTAACTTATTTAATTTCCACTTTTGTCTAGGAAGGTCATGGTAGCCCAGTGGGTAGAGTGCCTGGCTACTGACCAGGAATCCGGGTTCAATATCCAGTGACGACTCTGGACACCTCCTGCTAAACCCAAGCTGAGTCATTTTTTGGGTACCACATCTTCGTGGGAAAACACAGGCGGCACAGGGAAAGGAATTGGCCCCTCTACCCTGATGAGGGGCCAATCACTTTCCACACGCCGTGGGTTTAGTACTAGGTGAGCTCTGGCCTACCATAACATACCAACCTTCGGGTTGAATACTATTTGGTATTGTCCGGTATGGACCCCAACCTTTGTGATGTCAATAGTAATTTACTGAAGAGACAAGGATGCCAGATACAAAAATAATTCATGCAACTCCACCGCAGTACAAAATACATTATTGCCGATGAAACCAAACATTTCTTGATAAAATTACTTTTGTCACTTTTCATTAACAATAATTAATAAAATAACATTAGGTACTTTTCCATAATGATTACTACTGTAAATTGACAAAATATTAAGGAATTGGAGTGCACAAGTTTAGACTTACACTAAATTTAAGTCCACGACCATGTCCTGAATGCCACATTCTAGATCTGACAATTTACTGAGAGATCCAAGTTTCAGGTTACTGGAAAAAATAATTATCTTCTTTTCAGAGAATCTCCTAGAGTGAAGAAGGATAAGCAAGAGAAATAATAAACGCCGTAAAAAAGGACAACAAATGTGAAATAGTTTGTTCCCAGTAATTGAACATACCCTGTGCTCATTCGCAAAAGGCGAAGGGCCATATTAACAGCTTCAATCCAATTAGCTCTACGATAACTGGAGCAAACACTTTTCAACTTCCGGACCAAATGCCAAGTGGGGAGCTCCAAAGGATAAGCAACTTTGATATTATTATCACCTTCTCCATCATGTTCACTGCAATCATTGCAGCCCATCAAAATCAAACTTACTTCATCTTTGGCTTTGGTAAATATCTAACGATTAAATAACGAAAAAAATTTAATGAGCATAACCACATTTGTGCAAATAGAACACCAAATGCTGTACCACAGTATAATACTTTGCTTTGGATAGTTATTGAAGTACATTCCCGCGAAGTTTCGACGAAGTTTTTCCCTTCTTCGGCGGGTAATAGTTCTGAATAACCTACGTCTAGAATGAAAACAACAGCAGCCTGGAATATAATCGACATGTAAAATAGCAACCTGTTTCAAGGAATCAATTACATGCAATGCACTAGAGTTCGATGTTTGCCGTTGCTTGCCCACATTTCTTATAAAATAAACCGTTGGATATACACATGACAACCTCATTCTTTAAAATTCTACCTTTTGTGACATGCTGATTCTTTCAAAATGACGTCTCAAGACGAAGCAAAATCTTCTGAGAGGGCAAAATGATCACAAATGAAAACTTCGAAAGTTAAGTATAATCAATTTGCGTTCTGTTCAATCATTTGCACTGGATTATAATTTAAAATTCCATTAAATTTACCTACGGTGAGTTATTCCTCAACTACCCGCGTGAAAACTGAATTCACATTCAGTTGTTCTCTGATTTGGTCCCTAGGTCATTAGTACAAGAGACGACTACTGGAGAAAATAAGTGTCGCCAGAGTAAATAGCCTGGTGACGTAATCGCAGGGACAATCTCGGTAAACGCGCATAAACCTTATGTCAGGAAGTGATTTTTAAATTGCAATTTAATATATCAGGAGGCTATTTTAAAAATACAAATCACATTTCTTGATGTTATCACACATATGACGAACAACGGCATGCATCGAAAGCTAGAGCTAAGAAATTAAGAAAGAAAGATTTAAGAAATGGTTCTAAAAATTGTCCTTTTTCATTGAGTGAACTCCATAGTTACTCCTAAACGACAAAAAGATATTATAAGCACAGACTAGACTGTGTTATAAGTAGAAAAATAACTCTGAGTGGAATTGTTTCAAGTGAAGAAATAATTATTAACACCCTTATTCAGAAAACTAGTATAATTTGGGAGCCGTAGAGAGAATACTTTGGTATTTTTGAAGTATTTACTTTCGGCCGTAAGTAAATGCATATGTACAAATACATGTTGGTTCACATTTCCTACCCAATGCTCATCCATTATTGGCCATTTGGGATATCGTTTCAGGTTTCATATACTTAATCTTCGACCACTCCGGACCACTCTAAGGAGTGTTAAGCGGTGCACGTACTTGAATTGCGGGTCCAATTAACATGAAACCGCGAATGTGAACGTCATTGTATTTCTTGCGTCCTCGAAAAAAGGGTATTTACACGTTGCAAGCCAGGACCCGTCAACTCAATGTTAAAACCATTTTCCAAGGTTTTAAATTGGGGATTTAAAAATGGCGTCGTTGCCTTTGCGCTCCCTATATTGGGAGGCCCAAGTACTAATTCCAGTAGCCGCCGCTAGGGGTCCGAGCGCCGTGAACCGCGGGCCGCTTGAATTTATACTTTTATATTTAAGCTAATAAAATTTTTTCCGGTGCACACAATTCCAGAACAGTGACTCTCGAGGAAAACAGTTTTACTGGAAGTAGTGTAAAGTAGAATTGCGGACTTTTTAAATGGCCACGCTACTAAAAATTTGCACAATTCAAAAGTTTTGCAAAAGAACACTGCTCTGGAATTGCTCTGCACCAGGTTGATTCAGCAATGGCTTCATTCTTCGACTAACCTATAAGTGATTTCCCCTTCCCAAAAGGCTGAAATTGACTGAAAATGAAGGTACGGTAGTTCAAACAAAAAGAAAACCAGAAAATGTTGGAATCTGACAATTTTTATTCATAAATAAAAGCAATATAAGGATTTACAAAAAAAATACAGAAAAAATTATAAATTGAGAAAAAAATACAAATTTTTGTTCTTAATTAGAACTTTACTTTGAAAATTGCAAAAAAGATACAACAGAAACTAGAATGATAACTGCACAAGGTATGTAGGGAGCCAGGAATTTCAATGTGTAGGCATATTGCATCAGTTGTCTAAAGACTGTCCAAGAAAACACTTCACCGATAACGATGAGCATGACAAATAATAGTCATCAAAGGATAGCTACAGGAATAACATCCTTGTGAAGAAATCTTGTAGAAGCTAGAAAACTGGAGCATATCATACACTGTACGAGGTTAGCACAATTCACTGATATTCTTCAAAAGGGTCGATGAAAGGCACAAAAACGCCAACTGAATTAAAGCACTCCATCACCACACATTTCCTTAAACTGCATCACATGGCATAAGGAATGACTTCATTATTAAAAATCATTCAGAGGAACTATATATACACTATAACCATGGACCAATATTAAGTAGCTCACCGGAGTCCAATCACACCAATGCATAAACAAATAATCACACTGTCCATCAGCAATGGTTTAAATGAAATACACCTCTCCTGCTTAGACAAGGAGAATGAGGCACAAGACATGAAAACATGTACATACACTGGAGAAAAGCAGGAGTCAAGGCACATTGATGGAACATTAGATGATGGAAGAGCCAACAATGAATGAAACTGCACTCAATGATAATCAAGCAATGATTAAATAAATGATTTAAAAGTGCATACTGTTTACAAGCAGAATGCATAAAGAGATATATGTAGGAATTCCATTGCCACAGCTCATGAGCATATTGCTCCAACAGACAAGAATCACAGGTATGTTTTAAATGTACACACAGATTAGGGGTGGGAGAACAAAGACAGAAACATACCATGGTTGACATTGGGAACTGAGGAACATATTGAGAATTTAAGTTTAAGTAGCAC
>WURS02016624.1:0-12132 GCA_011762765.2 Rhinocypha anisoptera | reverse complement strand
AAGTTTTACTCTTCGAATTTACATTGAAAAGTGAAGCAAAGAGAGAAGTAAACAGTGTTCGCTTTATGCATTGGGATGCACAACACTGCTTTCAATAGAGTCCGCACACACACGCTTGTGGCGCCCCCATGTGGCCGGCAGTAGCTAGGAGAAGGTGTACTGTTTACTCTGGAGCAGCCATTGTCTATGTGTTTTGTTCATACTTTTCTCTTGATTATTCACTTGTTTGTGAACTCATATCGTTTTCATCATGCCAAATACCATTTGTGCAGTTTTTGGGTGTAGCAATACACCCAAAAAAACCAAGAATTTGTCACCAAAAGTCAGTTACTTTCATTTTCCTTCTCGACCGTGGGAGGCCGAAAGACGGCGACTCTGGGTGCGATTTTGCGCCCGCAAAGGGTATGTTTTGATGGTTTTCACGTGCATACTCTAATGATTCTAAAGAGTGAATGGCACTGAGTGGCAACCAGGAAAAAGTGCGCGAATTTGCAGTCGGCATTTCGTAAATAATCGCCATGTCAACGTGCCAAATCACCCAAGTTATGCTCCAACTATCCATCCACTTGTAGCTAAATCTAAATACAAAACGATTCAACAAGAACAACAATCTCTTCAACGACACCAAAGGTAAACACTTATAAACAACAATAAGACTAGACTTATAAGAATCGAATTGAATTGATTTAGGCAAGAGAACCGAGAGCAAGCAAAATCGAGAGCTCATCCTAATCATGGCTCTAATGATGTTCAGATTCATCACTTTCATTATGATCTCTGTGTGAACGCCATGGATTTGGAGCCTTTGACCAAGGAGGTTGGCACGCAAACTCATGATACAACTACTTATGGTGAACTCAAGCTGTGGATGTCGAGTATTGAACTGGGTGGCGCATGGTGTCATGTCTCTCACTTTCCCTTGGCCTCCAAAAAGGATGCGGCAGTTGGTCATGATGTCAATGTACCAACATTCTTTGGATTTGACTCGGTGAATGAAGTTGTTGCTTTTCATGCGATGACTTCGATCTCTCTTGATGTTTTCCATTTTGTTGTTGATGCCATTCGTTCAAACTTCAAACCTCGTGTATTAAACGTTGAAAATTTTGTGTTGTTATTCTTTTTTAAGATTAAGCACGGCGGAAGTTTTGAATTTTTCGCTAGAATTTTTGGCATAAATCGTCAAGTGTGTGCTAGAAACTTCAGAACAACTCTTCTCCTCACAGCTGATGCTTTTCGCAAAAAAAGTTTCATTTATTGGCCAACTCGGGAGCAGATTGACCAGACGATGCCGGCTACGTTCAAGAACTCCTACCCCAAAACCAGGGTCATTTTGGACTGCACGGAGATGGAAATCGAAAAACCATCAAATATGAAAACTCAATTTGAATTCTGGAGCAACTACAAAAACCGACACACGGTCAAATTTCTCATAGGTATGTTTTTATTTTAAAAATCGATTATTTTTCTATTATTTTAATTTTTTAGGGATTACTCCTGATGGTGCTATCTCGTTTATCTCAGAGGCTTACGGTGGGCGTGCATCGGACCATCAAATCCTTAACGAGAGTGGCATTTTGCACATGCTCGAAGATCAAGACAAAGCGATGTGTGACAAGGGTTTTCCAGTGATCATTGTTAACGGCATCACGATAACCATCATTCCACCAAGAGCAAAAAGAGGTCAAAAACAATTTTCACAAGAAGACCTCGAAGTTTGTCAAAAGATTGCTTCAGTCCGAATACACGTGGAAAGAGGGATTCAGAGATTGAAAAATTATGGAATTCTCACTACAAAGATTCCTACTTCGTTGCTTCCTGTTATCAACGCCATTCTTCTTGTTTGTTCTTCCTTGGTAAATCTCTCAAATCCTATCATCAAGGATATCAACAACAATCACAACTCTGAATCAGATGATGAACAAGCTCAAGGTGATTCAGATGATGATCAAACTGATGACGTGTCAGATGATTCTCAAAATGAAGATAAGTCTGAAGCTGATGAACAAGCTCAAAGTGAGTCAGAAGATGATGACCAAACTGATGACGTGTCAGATGATTCTCAAAATGAAGATGAGTCTGAAGCTGATATGTTTACATCTGATTCTAACCAATCTTTCGAAAGTGACACCGAGTGATCATTTGTATTTATTTTTTTATTAAAATTAAATTTTGATGAAAATTACAAATTTTGTCGAATTTTATAGTATTTTGTAAATGGACAATTAAGATTTAACAGGTGCTTTTGAATTAAATTATCAAAATCAACTTCTTTAATCTTTCGTTTAAGAGAGATTTGTGGGTAAAGTTCACTAACCCGTTTACCGGCCCGCTTGCTTTTTTTGGGTTTACCCCACTTTTGAGGTTCAGATGTAACCGAAGAAATTTTATCAAGATTGATTTTCTTGAGAAGAGCAAAACAATGCTTGCAGCGACCGATCACTCCAGCGGTACAAGTACATGAAGCTTTTATCACTTGACGATCCTGGTCAAGCTAAAATTTAATAATAATTAGCTATGAGTGTCATCATAAAAAATTAATTTTACTTTAAAACACATTTTGTAGTGTTTCTTGGTGTTGCTGAATTGTGGTTTGCAGTAGGCAATAATCTCTCCTCGTTCTTCTTCTGCACCGTAAACATTGTCCAGCATTTGCTTGCCCATCTTAATCGAGTTTGGTGGAAAGTGCGATTGTGCCACAACGATTGGCTCAAAAGCCTTCACTATGATCACTCTTCGAGGCATTTTTGACCAGAAAAGTAAGATTTCACAATAAATCCCAAGGATTTAACGAGTAAAAGATGCGAATCACATAGGGTGAATAGCATGAGTCAACAAAAACGCGCGCGGTGTTGTACACCTGCAGTTTACAACCGGCTACCGCATGAGGGCGCTACAAGACATGTGAGCGGACTCTTATAGACTGACTTAGTTTCAACTCTAGTTTCGAAAAATATCATCATTTTTCTCCGGGACCAAACTTTTTGCAAAATGGAATCCAGTGAAGCATAGAAAAGTGGTTTCAGAAAATAGGTTAAATTTTTAAAATTTTTCTGTTTTCTCTTCAATAGTATTAATAGTATTGATTTTTGTTTTAATTATTTGATGGTATTTTTTATTAAATAAATTAATAATTTAATTTTCACTATTAGGAGCAAAAAAGCAAAAGAATGATTCGTTTCTGAGTTTTGTTTTCTGAGGCCACATTTCTATGCTTACCAGGCAATGTTTTTTTTGAATTTTTCGGTGTTCTCTCTAATAGTATTAAATTTTTAATTTTTGTTTTAATAATTTAATGGTATGTTTTATTTAAAAAAATACTAGTTCAATTTTTACTTTTAAGAGGCAATTAAAACAAAAAGAAAGTTAGTCTTTCAGTTTGATTTTCTGAGGCCACTTTCCCATACCTAACAGACAATGTTCCTTGCAATATCACGAATTTGTAAATTAAATAATTTTAACAAATTTTAAATTTGCGAAATTGCGGTGGTACTTTGAAATTCGCGATTTCGCGAATTCTAAATTTGAAGAAAATTTTAAATTCGCGAAATCACGAATTCCTATTTTTAGTGTGTTATAATTTATGTACGTCTAGAGCACTTGAGGTACCACACAACTTCTTTTTGGTGGTAAAACATACTCAAAGCTATCGCCATCTGTTGGCATAGTTTAGAACATTCCAAAATGTAGAGCTTGAGCTTCATAAATGCTTGTCTCGCCTATTCATCACATTTTCTGATTTCTTACTTTTAATAATTTTAAAAATTATAGCAATATAAATTTTTAAAAATAATTTAAAATCTAAGCATCGTAGACTGCTTTAAATTTTTTTTATCCATTTTACCCTGTAGTAGAATGTTCATTTGCATATTAAAAATAAAAAATTCACTATATTTTTTTGCAATTATGGGTTTCTAACGCAAATTTATTTTGCAACACATTTGAAATTCAAACTTTGGATATTTTTGGGGTAATAAAAAAATGAAAATTATAAAAATCATTAAAACATTAAAGTACTGCTACACCATATTTGGAAAATTTATTTGTATTCATGTTTCATTTTTTAAAATTTGAGATAAATCAAGAGAAATAAAAACCCTGTTCTAACAATAACAAAAATTATTCAGATTTACTTGTGTGCTACACACCTAGTATACTTTTCTGTTGGTAATTTTCAAAACCAAAATGATCTATAATATTCTAAGCAATACTCGCACTTCAATCAATCATCACATTTATCACTGGATTCCCACGGCTCGTCTCATCGAACGCTATCAATTGCACTTTTTCAGTCTTGCCGATGATTCTCACAAAAACAAAGCAGTCGGAATGGAAAAAGTGAACCGTTCGATAGTGAACGCGTGGATTCCATGTTTGATTTCACTGGTTTTCGGCTTGCGAGCTCTCGCCTTTGTCTGCTTTCCACAGTGCTTCAACACACCGGCCAAACGGTTGGCAATTTTTTCCGAATTTTTGCCGATAAACGGAAGACGAAGCATTGAAATTATGCTCCTGATCTGGTCGTTGATGCACGTTCTTTATGTCGCCTATGTGATGCGAGGCCGACTGGCCAATTGGTCTGTATTGGCCATCTTTGTGGTACGGCCGGATGGCGATATTCAACCAGCTGATCTTGGTAAGCTAACTGTTAGTGATAGGATTCTGTACAGTTAATTATTGCACAATACATAATATGCACATTGCAACAGAAATACATATAGATGACAACTACCCTTTTTCCTAAACACGACACACCAACGACACTTGCCCTCTCACCTTTTGTCTCACAACGTCACACCAACGACACACACACACGACAAGCAAACGACAGAGTCACCCCACACACCCGTGTCATTTCCACTTGTACACACTGCTAGCACTGCCACGCTGCGCAAGCTAGGGTCGATTCGTGTATATATTGAGAAACAAACTACACTCAGATTGTACTGTGTCGAATACTCAGCAAGGTCTTATGTTGTTATGTATCAGTTTTATTAAAACTAACAACTAACAATAACGGACTTTTATTATTAAAAAATAAAAAACACTCTGAAAGCAAAAGCTAGACAAAACGTCAATTTTATAGTTAAACATGGTACACTGTTAAAAATACTGTTTGGGAATAACCTGACTTTGAGCACGTTTCCTGTTATAGTCTTACAATTTCAAAAATGCCAGCTTTTAAAGTGACATTTTAAGAAAAGTTGACTTATTCATAGATCTAAATGAAAAGGAGTATGAAAAAGTGGACCAATACCGTTTGTTTGCGAGCACCGTTAGCGACTTAACCTGCTATGGCATCACACTTGGTGCTGGTCTTTTGGTGGCATTCCAAGGTGTTTGCATTGGATCAGTGCTGACAATCAACGTCAAACATGCACTGTTTTGGTGGTGTTACATGTTGATCTGGGTGCTCTACGTTAGTTCGGGTAAAAACGGTAAATTTTTTAAAATAAAAAAATTTAATTAAAACACTTATTCTAGCTGCATACGGTATTCTAATTTTTATCTCGGTTATATCACGGTACATTCAAGTGAAGCAGTCTTCAGTTTTGCAAGGCATGGAACGATACAACCGACAGATTCGAAAGTCTTGTTTGATGACAAGGTAACACTACGAAATGAACAAGTTAAAAGACATTAGGGTTCGAAATTAGCAAAATTCATTGTTTGAGTCAGTAGAATATGTGAAAATCTAATTAGCAAATCATGCATGTTACGAACTTTCCCTGGCAGCATACTAGAACTCGCAGATGATCACCGAAAAAGCAAACAATGTGTGTATTAAACATCACTATTTCTTGGTCAAAGTTTCAAATATTAGTAACACATTACAGGCACACGACACAAACTGCTACAATAGGCAATAATTAAAATTAAAATTTCCATCTCGTGTTCAAGGTTTTACATAAAAAAAGGAAAAATTATTAGAATAACTAATAATAGAAAATAAAACGGAAAACTATTTGAAATGACTAATATTTTGAGTTATTTTATGTGGTAAGCCAACAAAGCGTGAAACCGAAGAGAATCAAACGGAAAGGAGATTCATACCTCATTCTACTAGTACTGCAACGTTACCGCATAATGGCACTGCATCGACGTTATGCGTCCATTCAGAACGAGTTACGCCATTACTCGGCCATCGTGGCTCGGGGTATCAACAGCATTTTTTTGGTGTACATCGTCATCATCTGCTACTGTACCTATCTGTTGTTTCTCACCAAGGCAACGCTTTATTTCAAGATTCTCTTCAGCATGATCTACACGGCTCACATTGTCTTACTCACTTTGCTAATCATGCGCTGCTCTGCGATTACACGCTTCAATCGACGTCTTCGCTTAGAGACGATTCAATTCTATGTTCAATGTGCCATGGCACATCTTTTTCGAGTTCGCTATATGCTTCAGGTATTTAAAAAATAAACTTTTGAAAAATTTGAATCTATAGAATCTATATATAAATAAATATTTAATATTCAAATAAATCCATATTCTTTTAAAATATATTTGAAAGCATCAATCAGATGGCGTAACACTCACTCAACCTTGCGAACTCATAGCATACAAGCTTGCATTTCTGATTATTTTTGCACATTATGCTTGCTATCTTGATAAATAAGTTTTTAAATTTAAAATTTTTAATAAAATTATTTTTTCTACACAAGTTTGACCAGATTTCTCAAAATCTACGCCATAAGACGGGATTTTTCTTGATTAATGGATTTCGAATTGACACAAAAGCTTATTTTGCGGTAAAATATAACATTGACATTAAAAAACTGCTTTTCTTTTTTTATTTTTTTTGTACTTTTACAGGTGATTTACGCCATCAACATGTTTTTCTGTTTGATTCTTAAGAAAAAAACATTTTTAGAGTAAAAACAACTTTTTAAAATTTAAATTTAAAAAACAAATCATAATAGCTAACCATTGAATTAGTGACTATGTTTTTAAAATGTTTTGAATCTTGCTTTACGTAATAAAAATTATTAACTTGTGATTCTAGGTACAAATGTTTGTCAGAGAACTCAGTATATGTCTAGGTTTGGTCTCTGTCTCTCTGTCTCTCTCTCTCTCTCTCTCTCTGTCTCTCTCTCTCTCTCTCTCTCTCTCTATCTCACTCTCTCTCTCTCTCTCATTCTCTCTTTCTCTATCTCACTCTCTCTCTCTCTCTCTCTGCCGCTCGCTCGCTCCCTTTTTCTCTCGCTCTCTCTCCCTATCTCTCTCTCCCCATTTCTATCTCTCTCTCTCTCTCTCTCTCTCTCTCTTTCTCTGCTTATCTTTAAATGAAGATGAGAGTGAGAGAGACCAAAGATAGACATATACATATACCAAGTTGTCTGGAAGGCAACTGGAGAGAATTAAGTGATTTGATAGGCCTAACTATATCACACAATTGACGTAATTTCCTTCATGGATTGCAATAAAATGACGACAAACATAAAGGTACCGAAGTATCGAAAAGAGTCTTGCCTTTGAATCAAAGTACAAAGGTTTTTGCGTTCACTTTTTTATCCTAATCTTATCGCCTTATCATTTTATCCTAACCTTACGCAAGTTTTTGCGTAAATCGAAACAATTTTTGCTTGCCACTGTCTGTTGTTTGCAAAAAAAACATGTCTGGTTCCAATGCACCAATATGGTACCTTGGTACCTTTTTCCCAAAAACTTTATCTAACAAGGTCAAACCTAAGATATACACTAAAACGCTTCAATTAGATAAAGCATATCATTGTCGATTATTTGCTAAGGTCAACTCATTTTGGTATATATAAATTGGAATGTGCCTTAGAGTAATTATTGTAAAGCAAAGTTGCTTGCTATAGTCTCCTGAAGGTTAACTTTTAGCTAACTTTTATTCGCAATGTGGTTCATTCTCCTTCAAGTTGTTCTCGTACTGACACTTTGTTACTGGTAAGAGTTTAATTTTTTAAAAATTGTTCTATTTGTCATTCATATTAATCCGTGTTCTTTAAAAATGTTTTGAGAAGTATCTATTAGATGGCGCCAAACTTACTTAGGCTTGCTAGCTCATAGCACGCAAGCTTGCATTCCACTGTATTATGTGAAATCGAGTGTGGCTCCGTCTGTTGGAAACTCTACAAAGCATTTTAAACGAACATGGATTAATTTGAATGACTGATATAACGTTATTATGGTTTTAGGTATCTTCGAAAAACCTATAGCTTTTGGTCGGATCGTGATGTGAATGGGCCCACACCATGGCCTATTGTGGGTAATTTTCATACCAAAATGCTTACCCCACCCGATCAGTTTGAGTGGAACTTGGCTCGTCGTTACGGCAAAATCTATGGCATGTTCTACGGTCTGGATCCGGTGCTCACCGTTACCGATCACGAGTTGATCAAGCAGATTTTGATCAAAGACTTTGCACTGGTCAGCGATCGTCGGCAGTTCAAGACCTATCACGAGGTGATCAATCGTCATCTGTTTGCAATGAAACACTCCGATGGATGGAAACGCGTCCGAACTATTGTCACGCCCTCTTTTACCACGGGAAAACTCCGGGGAATGCATGCCCTAATGTCTCAGTGCATTGACAAGTTGGATCGATATTTTGACAATATCACCTCGGGATCCAAAAAGGTACGGTAAATGCAAATTTTATCAATCTATGAGTTGTTTGTTTTGCGTTTAAAATATCTTAATGTCTTAAAATCATAATATGTATTTTATTCATTTTTTAAAAATACACTTCAATCAGCAATTGTTATTGCTCGTTTTCAGTGCGCTTTTTATTTCACGTAATATGTGAACAATCGGTATTTGTGTTAATCTCTTATCTTAAAGTTTTATAAAATTATTGGCCCTAGTTAGATTATTGACTGTGATAAAGTAAACAAGTCTAACTTGCGTCAATAATTTTACAAAACTTTAAGATAAAAAATTAACCAAAATATCGATTGTCCACATACCATGTGAAACAAAAATCACACAGAAAACAAGCTATAAGAATCGTTTGAGCTCTATGTTAACTTTATTATTATTATTATTATTATTATTGTTATCATTATTAGGGCAATTTTGATGCTCGTCCCGTTTTTGCCGGATTGACTATCGACGTGATTGCATCCACTGTGTTTGCCACCGAAACCAACGCCAATGATGATCGCAGTCAGGCTAACCCTTTTCTCATCAACGGTATGCGTCTATTCCAGCCAAGCGCCCTTAAAGTGTTGGTTGCCAACGTACTCCCTCGTGCTATCAACAATCTGCTAGGCGTCAAAACTCAGTTTCCTTCAGATCCCGTAGAGTTCTACATTCAACTCTGTCGGCAAATTGTGCGTGAACGCAAAGAAAATCCGGTTCAACGCAACGATTTGATTCAAGTGCTCATGCAAAGCTATGCGTATGACAGTGATGTTAAGGATCAGAACTATGACAAGTTAACTGCTACTGGTGATTATGATGGTAAAATAAAAAAATTGATCTATTGTTAGACTTAATTCAACTATTTTATTTTTTTAGAAACTGAGTCAACTCAATCAAACACTGAAAAAACAAAACATGGCGCTAAACAAATGCTGACAGAGGATGAAATTGTAGCGCAATGTTTTATATTTTTTATCGCTGGCTTCGAGACCACCGCCACAACGCTTGGGTTTTGCGTTTACGAATTGACTCAAAATCCCGAAGTTCAAGAGCGGCTTCACGATGAGATTATGCATGTTTTGGAATCGGGCGACTATGATCGATCCAGTGAGAAGTACCACGATCTAGTGTCACATCACATTCCGTACCTAGATGCAGTGATCAAGGAAACTCTGCGCAAGTATCCGCCTGTGTTGCGAATCCAACGATGCGTAGTGACTGAGAACTATAAATTGGCTGGCATTCCCCTACCCAAAGGGTTACAAATTGAAATTCCCAACTTGGTGGTTCACTACAACCCAGACTACTATCCGAATCCGCATTGCTTTGAACCGGAACGGTGGATGCCAGAGAACAAACACCTTTTAGTTCCGTACACCTATCTTCCGTTTGGCGATGGTCCACGCAACTGTGTTGGCATGCGTTTTGCCTACCAGGAAATCAAACTGGCTCTAGCACATTTGCTCACCAAGTATCGCTTTGAACCCAATAGTCGTACACCGGAGAAATGTCAATTTCGTGCCGACATTCCCTTGTTAGCTGTCAAGGAACTTCCCGTAAGCATTGTGCGTCGAGACTGAAATTCTTATCTTTAAAAATTAAATGCAATTTTTTGTCTAAACATTTTCTAAATATTCACTTTGTCTGTTAGAATTGTTTGGAATGTTGAAATAAAACAGTTTTAGAGTTAATTACTTTACCCATTTATCGCAAATGGTATACCAAACTTTTCGTTTGTTGATTTTAGAAATTCAATTCAATATTAGACATAAATTTTTTTTCGTCATTAAACAAAAAGACTTAGAGTACATTGAAAAACAGTGTTCATTAAAGTAAAGAAAACATAGAAAAACGATTATTTGTTTAAAAGATTTTCATGTTGGCAAACGTGTATTAATACACCAAGAGATATGCTAATAAGAAATAATTGATCGTGCCTGAAAAAGCATTTTTGAATATATTTATTCAAAAGTCGTCACTGGTAATTAACTAGATAACTAGATAACGGTCGAGTCTTAGTTAACTTTAAAAAAAAGAAACAACAGAACTAGCAAGCTAATTAAAAGTTACCTAATGACTCTGTACGAATTCATCAAAACAGTAAATGAAAGTTTAGATCATTGGATTCTGTTTTGACAGGTTTATATATATGAAATATATGTATATGAAAAAAGCACATTTTCTTACTTGGGATCTTGTGACATTGGTACTTTTGTTGTTGTTGTTGTTGGTTTTCTTTATAAAAATTCCAGTTTCATTTTTAAATTGAAAACACAATGTAGAATACCAGTTCTTGTCTTGAAGTTTTGTTTCTTTGTATCTAAACTAGCTAAATTTGGCAAAATATTAACGTCTATAGTGAATTTTGATCAAATTTTACTGTTATTACAAAATTTACTAAAAATTACTTAAAATGGAATCAACAATGAAACACGTGCTACATTGTATACTAACCAATTGGATTGTCCAAGAAGTGTTACCCGTGCGACGATGGACCTACCTGAAAGAGATCTACCACCGAATACACTCAATTACAATTGATCACGATGCACGTCATCTACGAGTGGCCTACGTCACATTTGGCTTTCAACTGTGGATGGCGCTACGTCACCTAGCAATGGCCGTTCTGCCACTTGACCCCGAACATCACTATCTTCTCGCTGACTTTGCCTACCTGTTTCACATGGAACACTCGAAAGTGTCCAATTTAATCGGTGTTTTGCTTTACCTTGTCACCGGTGGCATACTTTACCTGATGTATTTTACAAGCAATCCAGCGGTGTGGAGTATTGAGCAAGTGTACTTTCACAACAATCCACAGTGTTTTCTGATTCCATATCTGTGGTCGCAGAAAAGTGGAAAACGATTCGATATTTGCACTGTCCTACAAAAACGTGTTGCTTTGGTGTTCTACCTTCTCGAATTGGTCGTTGTGCCACTTGGTAAGTGATTTATTAATTTGTGTTTTAATAATTATTAATAATTTAGTTATTAGTCATTTCGATAAGTTTTCCGTTTTTTCTATTTAAAACCTTGAACACGAGATGGCGATGTCTACTACTGATGTCTACAACTTTGTGTTTGAGTCAGTAGAACATGTGAAAATCTAATTAGCATGTCGAACACTTCAGTGTGACATGTTGCGAACTTTCACTGCATACTAGAACTTACTCATGAGCATAGGAAAGACAAACAATGTGAGTGACAGACATCGCCATCTTGTGTTCAAGGTTTTTAATAAAAAACTGGAAAACTTATCGTATTAATTTATCGGGTATGGCTAATTTTTCCAAAGCACTGTGGAAAGCAAGACAATCGCCCGCTTACCGCTAGTTAACGCATTGTCTATGGAAAAAAACAATGTGAAAATTTAGTCATACCCCAGAAAAACACCACTTTGGGGACATGCACATATATCGATATCAAAAAATAATTTTTTGAACCCTACCTCCCCCCATCTGTGAGCAATTCGTGATCACTTAACTTAACCCTACCCCTCCCCCAGAATATATCGAGAGC
>WURS02016613.1:0-12133 GCA_011762765.2 Rhinocypha anisoptera | reverse complement strand
CTCCACCCCTCTCTCCCCTCACCCTCTTGCCCCCCCCCCCCCCCGATAACAGTATCCTTTTCGCTGATGATGACCACATGGCCATGGAAAATTTCAATTATTTGAGAAAGTTCCGAGTATTTTTGGTCTCCAAATATGAAGCGCAGATGTCGGGATTCCCTCCAACTTGCCTTGTGCAGTGTTGACGACGTTTTCTTTAGCCATCCTTCATTAGGTCTAAATTGTTTCTCCTCCGGCCTCCTCCTGGCATAGGTCCAAAGAAGTGGTTGGAAATTTCTTTGGAAAATAGATAGTAACCCTGGCGTTTGTATCTATGAGATTCCCGGGTTTGCAAAGTCGTGTAAATTAATAGGAAATAAGGAAAGGGGACGGGAACACGTAGGAGGACGAACATAAAAAAAGTGGTAGAGAGATGGAAAGTTTGGAAACCGACAAATTCATATGAGAAGCGTTCACCGAAAACTCCTTGCTCATGTGTTTCCCATCCCTCTCCTTACTATTTCCTATTATTTGTATTTTGCATCTTCGCCATTTGGCGGTTATTTCTGCATGAGTGTAAACATACAAAGGCTTACATTGTGGCTTCTTACTCACGAAGTGTGCCAAAAGCGAGACAACTCTGAAGACAATGCGTTGGTTTTCACTCACCTGAATAGGAAGAAAGAAAAACATGAATTATTACATGGAGAAAAAAGGCAAGGAGCAGAGATATAACAATGAAAACAAACGTGAAAATAAGGAATATTACATAATTTGAAATTTTATTTCACTCCTCAATGGGCTT
Organism: Rhinocypha anisoptera; assembly: GCA_011762765.2. Taxonomy (NCBI): domain Eukaryota; kingdom Metazoa; phylum Arthropoda; class Insecta; order Odonata; family Chlorocyphidae; genus Rhinocypha; species Rhinocypha anisoptera. The sequence continues at coordinate 11,349 of WURS02016613.1, read as the reverse complement.
ATACGATACACCTTTGTAAAAAAAAAACGTTAAGAGATCTTTTTCCTTATTAAGAAAAGGGCATTTAATGACGGAATTCCAAGGCATAGAACACGTAATTAATAATCATCAAGGAATTAACTGTCAAACGAGGCATGTTTTAGCTACGACTTGGAGCTTGAAGCTTTTTTGCTGGTCTGCGCATGGAATACTACAAAAATAAACATTCCACTCCCGCTTCAGGAACCGCCTTCATGTAAGAGTAAGACGTTTGGGGTGACGGGAAAAGAGTTGACCCACATTACGCCTTGCAAACAGCAGCACATGGAGTCACCTAGGCATTAAAAATCTCTACAAAAGCCTTAGATCGAGGTAAAGGCCTGTACCTACGTATAGTCCTTCATAATTCTTATTTCACGGACATAAATTTCAATATCACAGGATGAGAAAGCAACTACAATGACGAATGGATTGATAATAGGGGTTGTAAGAAAAAGAAGAGGAAAGATGAAAGATCTTTCATTAAATTAACTTACAACATATAGAATTTTTCCCTTTCTTGTTCTTTAAGGAAGGAGAATCAGCATAGATTTAAGTCTTCTTCTTATATTCAAGGATGGAGGAAATAAGCGAGGAAATAAGCAGAACAAATAAGGATGCAAGGGAAGAAATTTTATTAAAGGTAGGATAAAGGGTAGGCAAGATAAAGTAGTTTATGCAAATACAATAAAATGAGAAGAGTGAGTACTTGGGAATTCGAGACCAAGTGTTTAGTACCATAAATAATCATTAATATGCTGTTGGAATAGCATTCATTAAAAATAATGGATTTTTTTTAAAAATTGATGGATGTAATCTACCGGTTAAAGTGGGTTTTTGATGAGTCTCAGTTTCAATTTTACCGCTACCTCTCAATTAATCCCTCTTCACATCTGAATACTTCCCAACACCTATCACTCTATCCTAAATCCATAGCCTCTTCCTACCTCTACCTCGCTTCCCCAACATTCTACCCTCTATTACCTTTAGCAACCCATTGCCTTCCATCCACCTTTCCTTCCTTCTTTGGATCCCTCGCAGCAAACAGCTCTCCTCCCCTATCATTCTCAAAACTTCTTCATTTGTTTTCCTCCCTGTTCAATTCACCTTCTCCATCCGTCGCCAGACCCACATCTCAAAAGGTTCTAATCTATGCCCATCAACCTTGCTTAAGGAACAGGTTTTGCTTCAACAATTTTGGAAAAAAAATATTTGATATTGTTAAGGAATGCACTAAAGTTGCTTGATTAAATCAAAATGAAATTTCGCCAAAATTTATCATTTTGATTTTTTCTCTTAGATATCCTCTTGTGTGTATATAAATGTTATATTAAAGTTAGATCCGAAGAAAGGATCTATCTTTTTTAAATTTATTTCACTATCAGTTTTTCACGATAGTAGAAAAAGTTACATAATAATTACGTAATAAAATAGTGACATCCTAATTAGAATGAACTATAATATTGAACTTGATCTAGATCCGAAGGTTAGATCAGGATTAAGATTTGAAAGGTCCTGAAAATAATGTATCGATTTTTTAAATCAAAAGCACTACCGAGCTTAACGTTTCTCCACAAAATGAATTTCTTTGCTTCCCATATCCTATCTATATTTGTAATATGTTTATTTAAGGATTTTGCCAATTTATGAGTCGGGTCTATTCTACTCGGGTTTTCCACTGGGTTAAAAATTCAGTATCCGACGATTTGACGGATAACTACGCCATAACCTTCGGGACATCAACTATTTGAAGACGACGAAGAAGACGACGACCAAATCGAAATCTATTTTATGTTGCATTGGTCCGAAGTTTCCCTCGACGAGTGTTGCATTTAGACTCAACTGTTTTTGGTCCAGCAACGGTATGTCAGCGGATGTGTTGGCAGTAGCGTCTCCGTTCCTTGAGGCGTCTTTGCCTCAAAGACGCTTCCTGCAACGGTGGAAAAACCATTTTCGATCCATCTCCTAATAAATACAGCTGAATGGAAACAATTTGTGTGATAATACTTGTTTTTAATTCATGAGTTAATATCCTTTCCTCTGATTAATCGTATGATAATTTAACTTCGCACTAATATACATCACCTTATTTTCCGAAATTTGATTCCCCTCATTTGTTAAACCTAATTCGCTGTTTTAAATTTTCGATTGATGTGCATGTCAATACTGGCTTAATAGTTGATTTAAATACTTCTTTCTACATAATAAAACCTCCATAAAGTTTCTATCTAATATTCTGCTGTAGTATATTACATCCATCTCCGCTACCATTTTTTCTTAAAAACGTCTTCCTTTAAATTTTCCACAATGAGAAAACTACTATGGAAGACATATTTGAGAGATAAATTTCCATTGTAACGATCATTGCATCTCATGCAACTTTTAAGAAAAACTAGAATAGTGTAATTTTAATCTTACGCTAAAACAAAAAGCACTGACACAAACTGTTTCGATTTCTATTTAACAGCATAGTTTTTTATCTATTAATTTTGCAGATGAAGGAGTCGCAACAAGATATAGCTTTCAGCATTCCATGTATGCTGCAGGAAGCATTTATTTCCACTCTGTTATGCAATGGTAATTCTGATCACCATAAAACGTTTTATTTTATGCATCGGAGCACTGAATTTGTATGTAAAAAAACGTATAACCATTCATAAGTGCAACGGAACAACAAATATTATCGGCGTAATGAAATATAAAGGGCTTTCTGATGAAGTTCGAAGTTGCGATTTGCAAATAAAAGAGAGAATAATTTGAATCACGATTATTTTTTTTTAATAAATGCCTCCCCAGCGCTTAATGACTAAATATCGTGTTTCATGTCCATCACTTAAAAAAAAGGCATTTCGTCGGTATTCGTCCTCGTTGGTACGAGGAAAAAGGCGGAAGAAACATGCACAGAAAGGGATTTTTAGATTTAGATTTACTAAAACAATGTAAGAGGGCCAATGGAACAATTAATGTTCCGAGCAAACTTTATGACAATAAAATGTTCCTTTAACAGAGGGAAGAGAGATGAAAAGCAGCGGAGAGTCCGACATCATCGGAATTCCAATTTCAATCTGTGCACTAGGGGGGGGGACGATGGGAAATTCTCCCCGACGATGGCCCTCCAACATTCCACCCGGGGAGTGGACAAGATGAAAGGAAATTAGTCCCCCACCCCCCTCTTGAGTGCGGGGGCGAACGAGGAGATAAGAGGAGACACCTACTCAATCCTTGCACTCCTGTCGCTCTTGGCGACGGCGATCCCCTAAACACCAATAGACGTTTGCGACTACGGTTGCCAGGCAGCGAGACTCGACTCGACTCTAGGGTTAATATCTCCGCGAGTCTTAACCTGATCGCTGACGAGAGGAGAAGGGATGGAGGGAGGGTGACTCTCGAAAGAGCGTTGAAACACGGGAAATTGGAGAACCAATAGCACTCTATCGAAATCCCCTTAAGTATATATGTTGGAAGATAAAGAACCCCCTTAAAAAATAAAGACACTGCAAAGATAGATATCAGAATAAACTAGGTCCTAGAGATCCTTGGGAATAGTAGTGTATATATTTTATTTTCACCTTGCATGTTTTCTCTCGTCTCCTATATTAAATTTTATTTTGCTTTGTTTCCGCATGATATGTATATTTATTGCGAAACGATTTGTATTAAAAATCTGACATTTTCCCCCATGTTGTGGATGATGTTCTACTATTTTATTTTGCATGCGGGTTTATTTCATTCTGAGTGCAATGTGTTTCTTAACATTTGCATTTGGAAGTGAATGTGAATCCAGGTGGTGGTTCAAGGATCCAGGTGGTGGCTCACCCCCTGCCACACGCCCTTGCGGCGTTTTGCAGGGCAATTCTTAGAAGCAGAAGATATAAAAAAGACGTGTTCATCATATGTAACGAGATACAGTGACGATCCAACGCCCCAGTATTAAATGTGTGTCTCCATACTGTTACTTCCAAAGGTGACGATCGAGACAGATTTAAAAAAATATATATTTGCCAATTACGGATGTAAAAATTAACATGAAATGACATTAACAACGTGGAAAGTGCTGAAATTTAAGCCGAGGAATTTCTAAAACCACCTACATAAATACCTAATATTCCTCCGTATCTAAATAAGGTAGATCAAAATCAAATTCATTTTCAGCACGATGAGGCAATACCACCGCTGCCGAAAAATTGAATCTCAACTAATGGACGGAATCGAATGAAACAAAAAAAGAGATTCCGTAAAAAAAATAGAAATGTTTAGCGAAAAAAAAACAGAAAAAAAACATTTTCTCACCGAAGCTGCTTTCAAGGTAATCGACGCGAAAGCAGTCCCATGCACGCGAATTTCGTTTAATTAAACTGTTTCTGTTTACGTAGATAAATAAAAATCGGGTAAAACCACGACCGCTTCAGATCATCAAAGGTACAGCACCGTCTTACGTAGGTTTGGGCTGAATTAAAAAAGTAATTCAAAGACAGATAAGTTCTTAAATGAGACAATAATATTGTCGAACTAAACTATTCGCTTTTTTTGGCATCGTTTGATAATGCCACCGACTTCATGGGTAAAAAGTGTCAATTATCTTCCTCCCTTCTTTGTGCCCACCCATAACAAAACTGCGATTGCTAAAATTGATTTTCCCCATTTATTCCTTTTTTTCCTCAACCAATATCATGAACCCTTCTATATTTCCTTCATCAGAAGTGGGTATATCTAATTTAAAAATTTAAACCATTCTTCAGGAAATTTTCCAGGTTTGTAGAAAATAAACGAAAATAAGAAACGTTGCCATTTTGAAACTCTTTGTTGGTTCGTTTGCTTTAAAGTTTGGTAAAATAATAAAATTATTATCGATTATGAAAAAATAAAACGTTGAGCTCTGTCCGCTTAAAATTAAGACATCACTAACAAGGTAATATATGTCACTACAAAGCATTAAAAAGAGATGCAAGCAACGCTGAGTTAAAATAAGATCATTCATTCTGAGACTGAATCATATAACTGACGAGGAGACAACAATAAAAGGAAATGTGTTCCAGTTATTATGCGCCTACAATTATGTTAATACATTTTTATTTTATTTTTTACTTTAAATTTTACTTTGAGATTTAGCGAAAGAGTTCAAAAATCGCAAATTAAAAATAACCTAAAAAAGCTTACTTTTCGAAACATTAATACTTGCTTCATTGAATTCATTTATAGGTAAGTTTCTCTAGTAACGGTTTGCTGTGACGTGACAAATTATGAGTAAATATTCAAATTTGGAGGGATTTAAGACTAATAAATTAAAACGAAAAATATATATACATATATGTATTCATTTTTGGAGAAATAGGTATTGCTTGCTACGTCCTTAACGACCCTAAGACAACGGAATAGAGGCTAAGCATATTAAACTTGCTTTAACCATTTAGGCTTTGAAACATGAGTGTCCATAAAGCTGGCTCAGATTTTCTCACCCTTAATCGCTTCCTCCCCTTCGCTCTGAAGCCCTATATTCCCTCCCATCTACCTATAATTCGAATTATTTCCACCTATACGCCCTTTCTCCGGCAAGACCGTAAACAAAATTCCACGCAAAATGGATATTGGAGAATCCCAAGCCTTATTGGGGCTAATATTAATCCTTGGCATTCAGCGGTCCGACTAAAACGAGGCCTTAAACCGGAGTTCATTTCTCATGGAGCCTACTGCACCAGAAATATGTCTGTCGTAATATCTTTCTTGGCCGTGATTATTTGGCGATTGAGAACTTAGCTCATTGTCGTGAAAGACGGAGAGGGACTTAATCGGAAATGATGTCACAGGTAAGACGTGAATTCATTTTATAATACCGTGTTTACTCGAGTAATTTCTGCCTTCCTATTTTTCCTAATTACCAACAGAAAACAGAGAGGGGGGAAAATATGCGTTGGCAACGATTTTTTCATTTCTGGCCAAAAATAGTTATTATTCGCAAATAAGAGGCAGACATTTTTACTGCAGTTATTTATGTGCGTTACAATAATTATATAGTCGTGGTAGTAGTATTTTTGTTTATAGGGTGCTTCGACGGCCCGACGGGCACAATACCCATGCCCCAAGGGGGACTCGAAGCAGCGAACTATGGGTTAGCCTGCGAGCGCGCTACACACCAGGCTAACCTGGCTAATTATATAAATAACATGCATAAATCTACACACATTTTTTTACATTTTGCACATTAATATGGCCTCTGTATCTCGATGTAAAATTTCAGCCAGTATCGTAGATTTCTTTAGATGCTCGAAAGAAGCTGAGCAAAGTATAAATGCAGTTAAACATTTGTCAAAAAACATGATGCGGCATTCGAAAATGGGGCAGCCACTATGCTGGAATAAAATACAACAGTAATTAAGGAAGTCGTTTGTGACAACATTTTTGATCGAGAAGCATACCCATTGGAGTGGTGTTCTGTAGCAGAAAATTAAGCAAAAGAATGTAAGAATCTCCCAATCCTAGTGTTGGAAATGAATGATGAAGGTCAAATGAAAAGAAATGGGTTAAAAAGTTTGCAATTTCCACTGAAAAAACTTCTACTTTATTCCGACATGTTTCGGTGCACTACACCATTTTAACCTATTTCTTAGATTATGGATCGTTTCCGCCACATCTCACCTGACTCTATATAGTTTATTTAAATGGAAAGAGGAAATTTCCGGAAGAGTGGTGGGGCAAACAGTCAAAAATATTGAAACATAATATTATAACGAGGATCGTAACAGGAAGGAATACAGAGGAAAAGTCCCCGAGAAAATTATTTAACATGATAATAAAGAAAGAAAAAAGGAATCCTTAAAATTCAGATTAAACTTGCAAAGACGCGTTTATTTGAGATGAATTTTCTTTCTAGATATAAAATTTAATAAGATTATATGAAACCAATAAGAAAAATTTCCCGCTAAGGAAATGAGCTTTTGAAACAGGTCGCATATGCCATTAATGTTTAATATATTGAGATATCCTCGAACACGTATTTTCATATCATAAGTGTCTACATATTACGCATATGATTTTAAAGCTAGACTATTTTTCCCGGAGAATATTTAAAAAGTACATATTTGACGACTATGAAATGTGTGAAACACATGGACTCACACCATAAATAAAGTTAAAATAAAAAAATATGAATTTAATAATAGAAATTTGGTCAACTAAATAAAGGTGCCTTTGCGGTTTTTTCGAGGTTATGAGATCCATTTCTTGAAGCAAGTAACAGGAATTTAAAATCCAATTATTCTTGGTTTGTAAATGCCATCACCGTACATAAATGCTCATTTTTCCTTCCGTTTCTTGATTTCATATAACATGCAACACTTTTCAATAGCCTTTCAATAAGCCTTTCAATTCAACACTAGTCTTATGCACCAATTTTTTCCGTGACTTTCCATTCCACGAAGATCACTATATTTATGTATCTAAAACTTAATACACTAGTTACTTAGTAAAATATGATGGAAAATGTCATTTACTTATGTGCCAAATAAGAAAATAATTTTTTATTTCTAAATTCTTAAAATATTCATAGGAATTAATTTGAAAATGTCATAAAGTTCTTCAATGCTTTTTAATTAGTATAATTAGCTACTGTAAAGGAAATAAGTGATGAGATTTTAAGTTCTATAGTGTGTCCCTCTCTTCATAAATATCATATTAAACAAAAATATTCGAAGGTAATTTGGTAGAAAAGTAACCAAGAGGACGTCCCAGAAATACATCTTTAAGAACATGGATCAAGAGATGAACATGACATCGTACGATGACCTGAAGCAATCAGGGACGTAAAAAAGAAACGCGTAGCTATTGCGATAAGGCAATGCCTTCAGAACTTGATAACGATGATTGATGAAGGTTGTACGAACTATTAATCAATAATATTAGTAGTCGCTTTTGTGCTCTTAAACATTACTATTGGATTCATGGGCAGACTAGTTTTTACTCTATGTCTCTATTTATACACAGATCAGGACAAAAACAGTAATAATAATATCCTTTTCAGTTTTTATCAGAATTTATCATTCAGAATTTCTCTCATATTGGAAACATGAAATACTCGCCCAGGCAGTGAATTAGCATGCCTCCCAGAAACTCGAGGCTGGCAAGATGGATCTTATGATTATTATTAGGACATACAGCAAAAGAAAAAAAAATACTGTAACGCCATAGGCAAGGCAAACGTATTCAGGAGCAACTACCACGGATTGTGAGGCATAAGTCTCGCTCTAGTCAAAAGGAATTTTTTCGCCGCAAAGAGTAGAATTTATAAAGATCAGAGGAGGAGGAGATATAGGGTTGTCCCCGCAAGGAGAGCCAAGTAGTATGAGAAACGCGCAAGAGAAATGATAACGGTCGTTTTATGAGCTGTCAACCAATTGGGGATGGTAAGTTTTTGATAGACCCTCAAGAGGGTAATTTAAAACGCGGTGAATTTTTCGTGAATAGGTCACATTTTTCTCCAGCGCTCTACGCTTCGTGCATAAATGGATGTCGTGCTGAATGCAATAGGACAATGCCCGAATAACAGTTTTTTAACGTATGAAAATTCCCGCTGAGCATTCCTCCCATATGGTCAAAGGGCCCTTAAACCTCTCTGTTGCACGACATGCCTCGATCGTGTTTCGCTGGTGTTATCCATCCTGCCATGGAAAGCGAGACATTATCATCATTTTGCCATTGCTTGGGTAATTAGTTTGATCAGCGCCATTGGGTCGAGAGACCTCGTGGGGTTCCATCCAAGCAAGTCTACGCATCTACAGCTTCACTTCACGAATGATACTTCAATATACTGACCCGGTGTGGTACCCGAGAGCTTTTCACCCAGATTATTCGCCGGGAAAACACCAGATCATATATGCATCAACACTTCAATGCTTTTACGAATCGATCAGAGTTTCTCTCTCTCCGGCATCTAATTTTAATTTTCCGAATTTTCCAATAACCGTTTTTCGCATGGTCGGTCCCAAACGGTTTATCCCAAATAATCGGATCGGGGTTTAATTGCGGAGAAATGAAAATATCAGTTTATTAGTTTTGTATCCTTTTCCTTCCAGTTTCTTCGAGTGGACAACACATCTGCAACACCTTCGATATGTTTCGGGTAAGAGGCTGACTCAATATTACGATTCGTACTTCATCTGACCTAAAAAACTCATGTTTTTTCTTCTGCATTGTCTGCACCCTAATGCATTTCTTAATGGACATCGTTGTTTAAATGTTTCCCGAATCGTTGGGTTAAGTATCCCAGCCATTAATCTTTGGCAGTTGGATGGTATATTATTTCATTAGCGATTGACAAAGAATTGGAACAAAATCTTGTCAATAACTGCATTACGCGTGCATTTTTCTGTTGCTTGTCGCATACATGTAAAAGTACACTGATAGTTCAATTTCTAGGCGTCATTACCCCTAAACCCTTTGATCACTCGTTGGATAAGTCTGAGGATAATTAATTAGTATACATGAACAAGATGTTATTCCGTGACCGTATTAAAGATAAACAATAAGAAGAACTAGGACTACCCTGCACCACCATTTCATCTATTTTAATATCAAATTAGAACTTGGCCATAAATGGTTTTGAAGATATATTATTTTTTTTTTATTTTTCATTCCTGCCGTCCACGACTCATCCCGTAACATCTATCATGTTTCCCGGTGAAAAAATTTGTATAGGCCACTATATTGAAAATGAGGAATTCTGAAAGAGAGTAAGGAAACATCATTCACGCCATTGGTTTCAAGGAAATACGATAGCGCCGCCTCGTGTCCAACGGCGAAAGACCGCGACCACACGAATCTGTTTTGGAGAGCGACACCTGTACTAAACTAGCCAATTTACTCCGTGATCGTGATTGATAAACTCTTCATAGTTACACCAATGCTAGGTGACTGTGAAAAAATTTGTTTTTTTTTCAATAGATGACTGGTTTTAATTATTTTGGTCCCAATTCGAAACCAATATTAGGTTCCGTAGGTTTGGTAGTATCGCATTGAAACTCATGAAATACAAGATGTGAACTGAAATTAATCTGATTTTAAATTCCCTGAAATTCGAGTCAACACTCAGGTCGATAATTTTTTGTTAGAAATGTTGGAACATTGACAGCATTTGAAATTGGGGCGAGCTATGAAAAATGGTTTCGATAAGGGTATGAGTCACGAAGAATAACTGCTGAAATTGCAAACCTCAAATCCTTAATTCATTTTCACCCAGTCATTCCTACTTATATAGTAATAAGTTTCATAAATGAAAATATTTTACGAAATTATTTTAAATATAGATAAAAGTCTTAGGAACGTCATAATACTTCGATAATCAACGAGTAACTAGCCTTTAACTGGCCAGTTGTTTTAATTGAGATGGTGGAGTAAAATAAAACCTTCCAGCAACAGTCCTTTGAATTCGATGTATTGTTTAATATGTGCGTTAATTGCAAATAATATTCCGGTTAGCTACATTCCGTTTACTACTTATTTGGGGTTCTACAGTTTCAAATAAATATTTTATGGTCTGCCGTTCCATTACTCGACAACGAAAATTGTTTTGCTTATCCTGAAGAATTAATAAACTTTTAGTATGATTTTTGTTTAGTACTTTAGTCGACACAAAGCTTAGTATATGACCAAGATAATTAATCGGGAGGTCCGGGATCGAAATTAAATGATGGAGACATCACATTTCCAACATTAGCTAAGAGGCAATGGGAAAAAGATCATCCCGATAAAATTCGGGGGGCAAAGGGAAATTAACAGTACCCGATGTCTACACATGCCAATCACAAAACTACCCGACATTAAGGTTCAAAATATGACGGTTCTTCTATTGCCAAGCACGGAGGGAGGGAGGGATTTCCTTGATTTAACGCAAGGACTAATCAGATACACTAAGGTATACTATTGCAGTCTCTTAAATAAGAAATCCGAGCCTTCCCTTCTCCTCCACTCAAGAACACCACATCCCGTTCTTCTGCAATTCATTCCTCCCCTTCCTCTCCTCATCCTAATATCCCCCACCCATTCTCCACCAGCTCCATCCCCATCAGGCTTGTCCGTATCTCCTCAGAGGCATTTCTGTTCCATATATGGTTCCATTCTCACGAAGGTGAATGAGTACCCTCGGGTGTATATATGTATATATATATATACAGGTGAGAACATTGAAGCAGCCTTTCGGCGATGCACAAAATGTGCAGAAGATAGACAGGAGACGGACAGGAACACACAAAAAGAGCGGCAAAGTTAAAACTTACGTTAACGCAATATTTCGAGCATTTCAGCTCGTCTTCAAGCTTGAAAGAGGTCTACCTTCAAGCTTGA
>WURS02016602.1:0-12133 GCA_011762765.2 Rhinocypha anisoptera | reverse complement strand
ATAAGGCGAACATTTTACCTTCTCGACACTTCGACCTGAAGACGCTAGCAGGATGGCTAGCGAAACTGTTGTCACCATAAGTCAAAAAACGCGGACGCAGAACCCGATACTGCCGAGAGCATGCAATTTATTATTGTTTATTATTTATTTATTTATTGTTTATTTCTCTCTTCGACCTGAAGACACTAGCATAATGGCTAGCGAAACTGTTGTCACCACAAGTCAACAAACGCGGACGCAGAACCTGATAATGCCACAGCACATGGACGACGCCGCGAAAACCTTTGTACCAATTTGATAATACAGAATATTCAAAGAAAATGGCAAAAAAATGTGTTGGTGTAAATGAAAAATTCTGCAGATTTCAATTTTGACTCCTGCAACTCATGAATGTTGTTTTTGTGCCCAAATAGTTCAAAGATGTAAAATTTATTTTAGTACAAAAAATTCATCAACAAATGCTAAATCTTTATGATGCATCACCAAGTATCAGACAGTAATTCATGTTCTGATAACACCTAGACATTGATACATAAAGAAAATTAAGATCCTATTTTTGACCAGCATGACATTAATTAATTAACAGTGAAAATTTTTTGTCCAGAACTAAAAACTTACCGAGAATATGAGATGCATGAAAACGTAGAATGCCACGTATGCAACCAACACCCAATCCATCCATGAGGGCAACTCTGCCTTAACCAGTTTCACAGCAAAGAATATGGTGACCACTAAAAAATATCGAGGATTTATGAAAAATATTGCCAATATTCATAATTTGTTATAATTTTATGTGAAATTCCATACATTGAAAAAAAAAATTCAAAAGGACACATTCGTATCTCAAGCATACATTTTCAGAGTATTCCTATGAAAATAATCAAATCTGTGGTAAAAATATGTCATTGATCTTATTGTGAAAACAATGATATCAGAAACATTTCTATTAGAATGGAGATGGATAAGGAATTCCTTCAGTAGCATTTGGTGAAACATAAGATATTTTGAAGTGAGATCAACTGAAAATAATTTTGGCAAATTTACTATAATATAAAAAGTATATTTAAAAAAACATTCACTTCATTTTGAATTTAACTTTGAGAATTGTTTATTTCTCTTTAAATGTTAACATAATTTTTATGCAGGTGATATTAAGTCTTAACATACTATAAAACCCAAGGGTGTATATAACATTGATTTGGAAACATGAACTATGAAGGTGATAAATAAACATAAACCAGCAAAATAACCAACAATACCACTAGTAGAAACTTGAATGGACAACTTTTAGCGCTCCTATGATAATACTCACCAGCTAGGATGTGAGCTGCATTTCCTACAAACCAATGGGCCCAGTTGAAGAGCGGACGCCTTTTTCCAGAAGGTTCAGGTCTGAATGCTGCCATGATGGGCTGAATGAAGGCCAGTGCCGTTGTGATCGTGCCAAGGATTGCATGCGTACCGGCTGACGATGACCACTCTCCAATCTCCACAAATATAATGACGAATCCGGCGATTGTCAGACCCCAGGTAATTATCATCAGGAACCTGTGCCACTGTGTGAGATGAAACAGAAGAAACAAATTATAGACCAGACAAATAACAGTGGTCAATGGGAGAAGTATCCACTTTAGAAAAAGGTGCTGATAATTTATGGTGAAGCAAACTTAAGAGAGTGGGTTTAGTGAAGGGATTATCACTTGGGATTATCACGAAGAAGGGCAAGAGACATTTAGAAAAATTTTTGGACCTAGCTGCTGAGGAAGACTGGGAGAATTCAGCAAACATGAGTGTGAAGTGTGAGTAAGGAGAGGATAAGAGAAAAGAAAAAGAGAGCCAAGAGCAATGACAAAAAAAGAAGGGAAAAGGAAGTGAATGCTGACAGGAGGAGACAGAAGAGAGGGAGTGAAAACTTACAGAATTTTGATGAAATGTGAGAAGGAGCAGGGCATTATGAGCAAATGAAAGAGAGATGCATATAGGAGAAAGGCTAGCATAAAGAAGAGTGTTCAGATGACCTCATCCTTGGACAGATCCACCCAAGGAAAAGAAGAATGTAAAACGTGTCTCACTGAAGCATTTGGTTCACCATCCCTTTTTTATTCCCTATAATACAGTATAAATCAGATAATTTTTTAATAATCACAGACAACAAAGGTTTTGAACCAATCCATTTATGTACGAGTGGAAAATAAAATCCATGCATTGCTTTTATACTCTGATTGGTATGGCAATACCAGAAACAATTTCTACGGTTTGGTGTGTTGATGGAAGTCCAAGGTTGGTAGCAAACAAATATGCCATTATTTGTGAATTTGTTTCTTTTCTGTTTCAAGGTTTTTACCAAGAGAGACATGCTTTATTTACTACTGCCCTCCAACCCAGCCCTTTCATTCACCAGATGAAACAAGGTGACAATCGTGGAATTATCTCATGATAACTCAGCAATTTCTAGAAATAACTATGTGTAAAAGTAGCTTTAGCTTAGTGCCCCTTGTGAGTCCAAAAGTGTTACAATTTAGTAGGTACATATGAGGTAATGACACCGTAAGTGGACAATAACTGCACTGATATGAGTTGAATTACAAGGTCAATTGACATAAAGCCAGTTTGTATGAGGTTCCTAGTTTCACTCGTTTTTCCTCAGAATTTTTCTTCATTCCATAAAGTAAAAATTGATTACATATGGTAAACTCATTTTAGGATGTGTAAAAGATTGAATGTCAAGTTACAATGTTCCTGAAAGAATCCTATAACATCAGACGGCAAGCCAAAACAACTTTATTCAACACTGGAAAATGCATTAAAATGAATTCATTTACTTGAGAGGAGAGCACCACCAGGAGGGTGAACATGCCAGAATAATTCAAATTTGATGATGATGTGAAGAAGAAGTTTGCCCACACTTTGTACAAAAGAAAAGGGGAGGGAAGAAAGAAGAGGAAAAAAATAATAGGCAAGGAATGAATATAAATGCCAACTTTGCCTTTCACTGTACACTTTATCATTTTATTTACAACTAGTTTCACTTCACTTTGGCATCTTCAAGTGTGCTTGTATACTTGTAGATGCCACTGTATAGTGAAACTAGTAGTGAATAAAAAAAAACAAGTATGCAATAGAAAGCAAATTCATTCATTTATTCCATGCCATCATGGAACTTTTCCACAAAGTGAAGCTCCCTTCAATCAAAGTGTCAATGTGGAAAAACTTACTATAGGAAAGAGAGAGGATTAAAAGAAAGAAGAAAAGTCAGCAAAGAGGACAACTTACGGCAAACCACTGATCCTTGCCACATGTCTGATGGCCGGTCCAGGTCTTCTTGAAATATCTTGCCAGGAGTATCCCAGTTGAAGCACAGAGAAGCCATGCAGCCACCATGAATGCTCCATGAAGATGCAGTAAGAGTTTTGATGCTCCCTTGATTTCTGTGACCACTGAGAGGTACTGGGGAGATTCGGAATAGGCCCGCCTGCTGAAGTGGTATCCAACACTGTCAGCTGATGTAATCAAGGAACAAAAAGATGCAATTAGTGTTGTAAAATGAGTACATCATTATTTTTTTGCTGGAGGCCTCTCATTCTAATTAGCCAATTAGAGTTAGCCAATATCCTGTAGCCATCGGTCTCACCTATTCCATTTTCTATACATTTCTGCAGCCATATTCTTTTAAAAGTCTCACATACTTTTACAGCATTATGCACATTTCAAACTAATTTCTCTCAACTATTTTTAAACCAACATATAAAACTCCAACAGAGTAATATGGGAATTATGACCATGATGCATCCAAGTGATAAACTCATCTTTGTCTTCAAAGAACATTCAACTGGTCAACCATCACTAAAAAGTCAGAAATGATGGGAAGCTAAAATGACGTATGAAATCCAACTTTTCAACCTTTACCAAACCATGATACTAATTTGTAATTCATTAATTACCCATTTTAAAACTGATGTTTCTAACATAATATATATATCTGTTGCTATGGTAACGAATGCATGAAGCTAAATGTTTGTTGTTTGATATTTATATTGTTTGCCACTGTCACAATTTAGCATTGGTTTTTATTGCACTCTGTGTTGTATATGTAGGATTATACATCTTGAATTAAATGCAAATGCATCTGTGAATAAATATTCTGAATGATGGAACATATTGATTTGACAAGGCTATGGAATTCTTTCATAAAATCGTAAATATAAAGCTAAAACACAATGCTCCATTGAAATTCTTCTCCTTTCAGATCTGAGGATAGGTGTTACTAATTTATGGATGCCATTTGGAAAAAGCATTAAAACATTGCCTCCCGAAAATTCACAGTCATGTGGATTTGCTCAAGGAGCATTTGTAGCGAATATAGGAAAGCACAGGGAGTGAGAGAGAGAAAGTTGATCATTAAAAAAAACATACTGCTGTGATGGACAATTATAAAAGGACACACTATGGAGTGGTCAAGTAGGATCAATGGATGGGAATCACATCACCAAGTAAAAAATACAGTAAAGCATAGACTATAGAGCTAGAGATAGGAAGGGATGGAGGGGAGAAGTTATGCATTTGTGAACAAAAGATTTATTACAAAACAATTTATGAACCTGAGAAGGGGGAATAGTGGCTGCATGAATAGGAAAAGGGGGCTGCAAACACGAGACAATGTGGATGATACATCTAAAATATGATCAGTTACTGAACAATTTAACCTAAACATTAGTTTTTGGACTGCGATAACCTAACAAGAAGTTTGTGCATGGAAGCTGATCACTTGGGATATATAATGGTGGGAGCATTGGAAGCAATTCCTCAGAAGTATATATTTCAAGAATTTCTATAGCTTTTACATTTCACCCTACTTAACAAACTACTTGAAACTAACTTATATTAACAATAATGTTGGACAATCTGGGAGTTCAAATTCAGGTCCACCTTTGTCATGCTAAAGTCTTTTGGGCTTGAAAATATAGAATGATGATATCCAGAATGAATTAAATGAAGAAATATCCAAGTATGTAGCTCCAAGGTAAAAATCCATAGGGGCTGATTATTTGAGTCATTTCAAATGATGGACAAAAGTTCAAATGCTTGGAAAATTAGATGGAGAGAGATATTCACTCATACTGCTTGTCATTATCCAGCTTGTCGTGTGAAAAAAAGGTTATACATGATTAAAGCACTACTCACGTTTGAGGGAGTCTCCGGCAGCAAGCAGAATGTGATAAGGGTTGCTGATGAGATCGTAAGTCTTCCCCCCAGCAACTGTGACAGCCTCTCTGGTAAACTTGCAGTGTATCACCCTGTCTTCATAGGAGCTTGAGATCAGGGAGACTCCATTTTTCTGAAAACGGACATACAATTATGATGATGCCAAAATAATGGCATTGCAAACTTTTTTTCAAAGTCTATTTCTTTTGTCTAGAGTATATACTTGAAGCAGTTAGCAATTGGAAAAAATTAAAACAGAAAAACTCGGGAAGAACTAAAAAAGCTTTCATTTCAACAGCTATTAAACAGAGAGAGTTGGAGAAATCCAATCATGACACATGGAAGAGTGGTTTAAACAATCCAGAAAATGTAAGACAACTTTACTTAGAATTTAAATAAACACTATGTCATTTTTCATAATAATTAACCCAAATTTTAGTTTCATTTTAACTGATTCAAGTTAAAGTATGTGATCTGCCATCTTTTTTTTCAATTTGACTCCCTTCAAACATGAAAATTCACTCTGCTGAATTGGGATCTAATTGGAGATCACATAGGACGACATCCAGAGGCAACATCTGATCACAAAGAAACTTGAATTCTGCCAGTTTTTTCAAGAAAAGTCAAAATTAAAAAACAAGAACAGCAGTGACAACAAGTGCAGAAATACTGGGAGAAATTTAAATAATAAGGAAGAAAATCATTGTAATACAATCCATAAAAAAGACAGGAAAGAAATAAGGCATATATGTAACTGAGTTAATATAATTTTCTATCCCCTATATTTATTATGTATCCTATGATATAAGCAAGGGGAATAGACAAAATGCTGATAATAGTGCTGTTAATAAATGAAAGTAGGATAAATCCTTTTTGCCTTCCTTATTTGCCATCCTGCAATAATACATATTTATCATAGCTCAATTCTCTGTGATCTCTTATTTTAATACAGAAAATGTTCCCTAAATAATAATTGAAAACTTGATTTAAAAACTGCTTTTGGACATAATATATGGACCAGTAGTAATTCTGCATCTAAAGCTTTGCTTTTATGATCTTAATTCCATCATATTATGACATTACATAAAATATTATTACACTCACATTTGGATTTCGTTTGTTGCTTCTTCCATTGTTGTAAGAAGTATAGAGATTAACTCCTGAAGGTCCGAGTTCACATTCATTCACAGAGTCATCTCCCATGTCTTTGTCTGCTGAGAGTCCAACAGCCACATACTTGACATCACCTTCCACTATAAATGAGAATTATCATTTCTTAAGAAGTTATTCATTTTGACATGGAGATTGATTTTTATTTTGAAAATGCCATAATTAATCATGTTTTGGCACTTACTACAATATTTTTAAGTGGTTCTACACAATTTTAACAACAGGCAATTATATTCATAGTTCATAAAAAACATTTGAGCATCACAGATCATGGACAGTAATGTCTAAAACAAAAAAGAATGAACGAATCAAATGGATTTAATAATAAGTTGAAGAATGAAGGACAATTTACAAGGGAGGATCCCAAATGACCACAGAATTAATGGGGGATGAATTAGCGAGTTAATATGGGCTTGTACTAGTGGCGGTAAGGGTATTTTTTTAAGATGAGCTCACAAAAGAAGGTCATTTTGCACATCTACTATTAAAATTAGAAGATTTTATCTTTGTTAAATAACAAATGAAAATAAAAAGTTCAAAATTTTATTAAATCAAAGGACTGTCTTCTTTAGGAAGATAATTGCACAGCTCAGAACATTGGGATCGTCAGCTAAATGCGGCTTTGTTAAGTATCTTAAAGTCAGTGGGTGGTGCAACCAAATACGATAGTTAATTTGTTCCTTTGACCTCTGAAAAAAAGATGCAAAGATACTGATTTCAATCCAATATTTATGGGCTGATTCATCACTTAGGCACACACAACCTTTTTGGGGCAGAGTCGTATACTGGTATACAGTCCCTGCATACAAGTGTGCAACAAAATAAATTAAAAATAACCAAAAATATTAGTAGTACTACACAGGAAAGGATGGAGGGCTGCAGTCAACCAATCTTCGGATTGAAGTACTGATGATGATGAACAAAAAAGGGTCATTCGCACTGTGGGATGATTCTGAATGGTCAATCATTCAGAGTGAAAGGGTTAAAAGATGAATCATCACTAACCCAGAGGAACTGATTATTATTTTTTTCAAATTCATTGAATCATTGTGGTTCCAAGAGAGATTTCGCTTCAGACCTTCTCCTAATTTTGGAAAACAGGGTCCATCCTATGTGGCCATTTTGAAAGGATAACCTTCCATATGTGACTGCATTTGCGGACATGTATGGGTAAATCAATGAGGAGACTACGTACGGGGTAGAGCGAGAAGTTCAAACTCGAACTGTGTCCCAGTCGCCAGGATCGTCACGAGGGTGTGGCAGTTCCCATCCTGGATGCAGTTCTCGGGCATCCCGAAGCACAGCTTTGTGATGGCACACCCATCATAGAGTTTCGAGACTTCCTCAGAGATTCGGGGTGACAGATCGAGGGTTGACTGAGTGACTGCAGCTGAGACGGACGTATCCGTGGGAGGTTTGCTTGATGGAGACTTGGAGATGACCTGGACCCTCTCTGAAAACACGCCGACCCAGAATGTGGTGTAGTTGTGGACGACAGTGGCACTGTGAGGGAAAAGAAAGAGAAGAGGTGACATATGATCCAGAGAAAGAGTCCTCAAAAAAACCCTGAGACTTAAATTGAGATGCCACTCATATGTTAGGCTGTGACATTCAGACTCCTGAAGAAATATAACTGAAAAAGAATAGATTACATTTAACTAGATCGCACAAGTGGATTTTACTGGGAAGCTTCTACAGGGTCCTAAATACCATGATAGAAACTCTCAACTCTGTATGAAAAACTTTTTAGATGTCTTCCTTAGTGAATTTGTTTCCAGATATACAATTGACCTGATGGGGCCCAACTCAGTAATGACAGCCACCCTTTCCTTGGGATCAAGGAAGAGATATCTTCTACCCTTTGATTGATTAGCCCCTCTCATGGTATGGGTCTGCAGTCAACCTACTGTCTATGTGTTGGTTGATTAAAAGAAATATTAGTTAGGTATTTAATATACATTCTCATAATACAATTCTTTACTTTTCATTGATAGTTTAAAATTTTGAAAATATACTCTATACATATAATGTATTTTTGTTTATAGGGTGCTTTGATGACTATGGTCATTTCACACACCTTAAATCCAGAGAAAAAATGCTATTGGACAAACACAGCACTCATGCCCTAGACAGGACTCAAACCAGCGACCTTTGGTGGTGGGTTTTTAGTGGGTATGGGTCAGGGGTTCCTTAGACCTTGGCCGAGTCCCACACCCCAGGGTCACCTTCCCTGGGTGTGCGTCACCGCATTTCCCCCCACCAGTTAAAAAAAAAAGAAAATAGCTGGTTAGCATGCTACCCCCAGGCTAAAATGGAAATTTCCATGATTTTTTTAATGCTAGATACAAAGTTGCTAATAACAACAGCTGTTTGGTTAAAGGCGCATCAACATTTGTATGCGCCTTTAGATGTGTATACGTCTAATGGGCATTGAAAACATTTGTTGGTGCGCCTTTAACCAAACAGCAATAAAAACAAGATACAAAGTTGGCTTTGAGCTTTAAAATTATTTTTCATATGAATGGGAGACTTATTTGAGCAAGAAATCCCATAAACCAACCAGAAAAATTGGAAAATTGCTTATATTGAACTTAGTTAACAGGGTACTTACTTAAACAGAACAACCCCACTGAAATCCTCAGGGGCATGCCAGTCCAGGTCCACAAAATATTTTGGCTTTGAATCAGGGTGAGTTACTGCATTCTGTGGGAATAAAACGAAAATTTATATGAGAAAATGGAAAGAGTGACAAAAAAAAGCACTAGCAATGAATGAGAAAATTTACAAATATAAACTAAAAAAATATTAAGAACAATTTCGGCTTAAGCCATAACTCCTATTTAATCAAAACCAGAATTGTTGACCCAATGGTTAGATTGACAGGTGAGAGACTGGAGCTCACCTAATAATAATCCAAACAACATATAAAAATTCACACATATTCAGGGCATATAATGTTTAGTTAGTTCCTTTGCCTTTCTGTTATAACTGTGGTTTCCTAAGAAAAGTCCTGGTAGACAGAAAATCATACAGCTTGGGGGTTGAGTGGGTTTAGGGGGAGGCATCAAATACATAAAACCCTTGCCCCCTCATTCCCCAAATGCTCCAGTCAATGGGTGAAATTTAGAACTTTAATTTGCAACCTGATGGGGGGGCATCCTAAGTTGTAGGCAGTGATATATTGAGCATGCCTATAAACTTTTAAATATTGAAAAAGTTTGCATTAACAAATGGTGGATAGTCCAAAGATGGCTAAAACATGTTTTTCACTTCTGCAAGCTACAGTATCGTTTTTAAAGAGTTGTCCCATTAACTTTTTTAAAGACCTTAATTAGACCTACCATTTGAGTTACAGTTTGATTAATTTGGTCTATAAGTTTATGCAAGAAACATTAAAAAATAGCTGTTTTTTGCAATGTTATGCTGTGTTTGCTGGCCTCAGTGACAGTCGGGTAACGTCCTTGTCTGCTAACCCAGAGGTCATGGGTTCGAATACAGACTAGGTGGATTTTTCAATCTCTACCTAGGGCATGGAAGTGTGTGTTTCGTCCTTGTTATTAAAATGTTATAGTAATTGCTCTATTAGTGCTGTTTGTGGGCGATTGAAAATAAATTAAAATTAAATAAATAATTATAGGAAATAGCTTCCGGCGTGACTTCGTGAAACTGCTTCATGATTAAACGAGACACAAACTTTGAAATTCCACATAAAATATATTTTCTATACGACCCGGGTTTCGTCGCAATGCAACATCATCAACACAATGTCTATACTTGCATGATTACGTAATCTTCCGGAACAATAAAACTTCAGTCCAAAATTTTATTGCCATTTCATACTTCCCACAATCTATATCCATTTCCTCACGCGATGCGTCAAGCTAAGAAAGCAAGCGATATTAATGCTTATCTATTCACCGTTTATCTCATGAACATATTGATTTTTTTTTACGTGGAAGCCGGTAAATAATCGTGACAAAATTTATGGAGAGGTATTACTACTGAATACTTCATACACTGAGCGCCTGTTGACATCGCAAAAGTGCTTCTTCCTTCGAGTATAAAAGGATCCCTATCGTCCCTGAACTCGACGGTTTCTCTTCGTTCGACTTTGACCACGGCCTACTACTCTTTGAAATTCCGTCACCCCTCGCCACGTCCCCGTCGAATTCAAACCCGCGGAGACGTCATTCGAAGCGATTGTCTTCTCCACCAAGACGACATCTAGAGGAACAGCTATGGTTATTAGGAATACGTATTTATTTCCTAATTACGTTTTACATACATACCTAAAAAAAATTATTTCCCAAATAGGAACTCGAATTCACAGAAAAATACCGCGTACAGGGAAAGGGAAATAATCTCCAGTCATTATCATTGGTTCTGGCTAATGAAAAAAGAGCACGACGCGGAAGCTTAAACCTCATTCTGTCGCTGTGCGATAAAATTCTTCACCTGCATCGGATTAATCTTTGGTGATGTTATCAGTCCATTTCTCGCAGAGGGGGAGTAATTATACTTCCGAAATACTTTTACGTACTTTGAATCCACGTTGAAATCAGAGAAAAGAGGTAACGGAACTGAGATAATTAAAATTATATCCCCTGCCAAAACTGTCAACAGTAAAATTAAAAGAAGTCGAAATTTTAGGGTTAACGGTAAATTCTTTAATTTTTAAACAATTAGGCGCATACATTGTTAACACACCATTCCACAACGAAGCGAAGGAGCGGCTTGCAGTTTGATGCGAATAAACATGAGCGAAATACGCGGAGCGGGACTCCTCCTGATACGAAAAAATTCTGCGATCTACCGTGAAAAAAAATAACGACTTAATACTTCGAAACACAATGGCGCGAAAATGGGTGAGGATAAAACCTGCCGGAAGAAATCTATCGCCCGTGTCACTCAAACTGCACCTTTGACATTCCTTTTGAGCGGATTTCAAATCGGTCTAAATTCAAACGTGCCCGTGGAGACTCATTCGACGACGACGACCCTTGGAGAACGGACAATCCCGACCGAGACCCGTGCTCCGACTACACCCTTAAAGGGGCACACCCTGAATAGGAGTGTCCCCCAGACCTCTCTCTCTCTTCTTGGGGGTAATCGATTTAAGTAATTCCTCACTAATAGAATTTTGCTCACCTGCTAGTTCTTATAATTTCTCTGACATCCACTTATCTGGTTACGAATAACATTCAACCACGAAATTAATGTTAAATGAAGCACTGTCATTTTCCACTATTTTAATTCGGAACTCCTTGAGCCGAAAACCGGGTAGTTTCAAAATAAGAATGGAACATGTTATGCGACAATCATCGCAGCGATAGAAGCGCTTCCACCGAGTGACGGCCGATACCATCAACCATGACAAAATTTAATTTCAAACTCGATTCTTCCTTCGGTCAAGGTGACGGCGGGGGAAAACGTCTCCCGATCCAGAGGTCGCGGGTTCGAATCCCGGCTAGTTGGATTTTCATTCTCATCATCATGTGTGCATGTGCGTGTGTGTGTTTTGTCCTCGTTATAAATTGTTATATTGTGCCACCGTATTTGGCCTAGCGCTGCGTGAGGGCAATTGGAAAATAAATAAAATTGACGTTCAACAAAGACGACAATTTTAAACGCCAAACATTCGGCAACTCTTGATCTCTTACTTGCGGAGCGGAAGATAATAAAGATATATGAATATATGCCCGAGAGAGAAAAAAACAGATGAAACATGGAGGCAACTGGGGGGGGGGAGGGGGGGGGGGGT
>WURS02016591.1:0-12133 GCA_011762765.2 Rhinocypha anisoptera | reverse complement strand
AAACGTGCGATGACTACTTCCTCCCTCCGGCTACTCCTGACAGAAGTGGGCCACCCAGATACTACCGCTTTTACGCTCCTTAACTTATTCCCCGCGATATTCCGCCATTCCTCCTTCCACCTTTCCAAGGCTGCGTACCGCAATGCAGCCTTGAGATCGTCAGAAGGGACCAGCTCTATTGATACTTCAGGCTCCTTCAGTGCCTCCTTCGCGGCCTCGTCTGCCTTCTCATTCCCAGAAATCCCAACGTGACCAGGGACCCATGCAAAAGTGACCTCGATGCCCCTGGTGTGGAGGGATTGCAGGGACTCGTGTATCTCCTGGATGATGGGATTCATGTTGGAGAAACAAGGGATGGACTGAAGAGCGCTCAGCGAGTCACTACAAATTATGTAGGACCCGCTGTTCCCTAACCCCCGGAGAGCCAGACGGAGGGCATGGAGCTCCGCTGTATACACACTACACAGAGGGCTCAGCCTCACTTTTACTACCCCGTGCAGAGGTGACACTACAGCGCAGGCACAGGCGTCGTCAGATCTCGAGCCATCTGTGTAGACTGGTGTAAAGCCGCGATAGGAGAGGAGCATTTCCCTGAATAGTTGCTGGTATTCTTGCATGCTGGTGGAGGATTTACAATGCCGATTCAAGCGGGTGTCCACACTTGGTCTTCGAAACGACCAAGGTGGATGGCGAGAATACCTGACCGGGTACACATTCGGCAGGCGAAAGCCTGAGGCATCAATGAAGGATCTAAACCGGATGCTAAGAGGCCTAGTGGCTCGGGTGCGTCTATAAAACATATCTAAAAATCTGGGCTTAAAAATTATATTAAAACAAGGATGGGTCCTTTTTGCTAAAATATTTGAAACATAATTATTTATTAAAATATCTCTTCTTACGGCAAGAGGTGGCTCTCCGGCATCTGAGTAGATACTCAGGACCGGGGAGGTCCTGAAAGCCCCTGTAGCCAACCTCAAGCCACAGTTGTGAACCGTGGTAAGCGGTCGAAGGTACGACTCCCGGCCGGAAGAGTAGACGATAGAGCCATAGAGCGTGTTAGAGCAAGCATCTTTAAGGGTACTTAATTGAGCCTGAAAGGTCATGTCTACTGTAGCACCATAGTCCCTGTGAGTGGCGATGTGCATTTGCATATGTTCAGGAGCCACCATTAGGGGGCATTGGGGTTACGGTGGAAGGATACAAAGCAGAGAGTATCATTGGAAGCCTGGCACTGAGATAGTGTGCTAACCACATCACAACATTACCTACACTATCCATGTGCATCAGTATATTTTTGAGTGCTTGTTAATAAACCAAAATAAACGTTTGTTTTAATTAAAAAATAGTGTCTAGTATCTTTCAAGTATTCCAATAAAAACACCAAATCTAATTCAAATTGTATTTAAAGCCTACAATCACTAATTTCACAGTTGATTAGTATTATGTTTTAGTTAAAGAATTTAGGATTATTTAAATACATTAGAATATTTTAGGGCTTTATTCCTTGATATCACTAATAAAAAGGTTGAACTATGAAGAAGATAGAGCATATTGAAGAAGCTCTCCTGAAGTTGCAATTATTGGTTTAGAACAAAAATTTGCTTTTTCCAAGGGCTTTCAGTCATACAGTATTTTATTTCTTTTGAGACCTGAGGTGTATCTGTTGTCTCTCTACTTAGATCATAAAATTTTATTACTTAATTACAATTTCCCTTGATAAATAATACCTGAGTAATGGCATTAACAAATACTATTACTTAGGTTTTGAATTTACAAGTTTACAACTTTAACTTACAAATTTTAATTCTTTATTCCCAACTTCTACTAAATCTGCTGGAATGACAATATCACCTGCAATCTTTTAATAGTTTAGAAGGTATTTAAACAATCATTGGTGTATTATAAACGGTATCAGGCTTCACTTTGTGGAAGTTATATATATCCATGTTAGGAATAAATAAACTTTGTATTTTTCCACAGATTTTCGGAGATTTTCCACAGATTTTTCAAATCTGTGGAAAAATACAAAGTTTATTTATTCCTACCATGAATCATTGGTGTCTTATTTGGCAGCAGTTCCTTTAATGCAACATTGAATTCTGTACTAAGTTTGGAACCTCCTTTCTCATCATTATTGGCATCATCTCCTTCTTCCAATGTTCTGTGATGCATTTCTTTTTCCTCATAAATCTTCCACAAATATTCCATTTTTTCATCTATTCACCTCATTTATTGTTGAAAATATTCCCCCTTTTCCATCTTAAATAGTATCATAGACTAAGCATATTTTAGAATACTATAGTATTCTTTAGTCTATGATAGTATTATCTCTGGAGACTGAAATGGCTACCCAGAATTTTGTGTCAGCTTCGAAGTTGCTGAACTTCTTTCCACGGGTACTTTGCACATTCTTTGTAGAGGTTGATAAGATAACAACAAATTTCAAGGAACTGAATGTCATCAAGCATCAGAATATGTAGCAAAATGGTATGTTGTCAGAAGTTCCTTAAATATTCTTCTCCTTCAGGCCTGGGACTTATTTGTTTTTATGCTTTGGAGCTATATTTTACCACTTCCCAAGACAATCTTTGGTTCATTCAAATCTTCAGAGCTGTCCTACTGTTTTCTGATATTATTATGTTCATATCTTCAGAGCTGTCCTACTGTTTTCTGATATTATTATGTTCATATCTTCAACTCTGAAAAATGTTGTCTAATTTGGCCATTTATCAATTTTTATACTTCATAGAATGCAGATTCTGATGCTGTGACTTTGTTTCACTGTCCATTTTTTAAATTAATTCAATCCATATTTTTGAAAGTACAAAATGCATTACATATACTGCACTTTACTTTTATGCAGTCAATATTTTATGAAGGCTAGTCTAATGTAACCTAGTATGTTACATGTAGATTGCGATGATGGTCAGCCATTTCTCAGTGAAAATACAAATGGGAATCATAATTTTTCCTTGATTTTTCCTGCTATCGTAATGAAATACAACTCAGTAATAATATGTGTATAGAGAAGATGGAAAATATGGTTGTGGTTATGGTTATGGTTGTTATTTTAATGTGCTGATGATTACCAAATTTGGATTTGATTGAACTCAAGATTCCTAAATATCTCACCTGTTCACATACATGTAGAAAAGGTAAATTAAATCTCCTTACCAATAAGAACTATGTTCTAGTACAGTCTTCATAGAGAGTGATTTTTTGCATTAATTTTGGCCTGGTGAAAAAAGTATAGATGGCTCCACCTTGATAATCTGCTATACTGCAGTATCTCAAGACTACATTAGGGAAGGGAGATATTTGTAAAGCTGGCTATTTTGGAAATGGCACTACTTGTTCCATACAAAATAGGTGCTTAATAGATCTCCAGCTGAAGATAGATGTGCCCCTGTTGTTTTTGTGGTGATTTCCAAAATTTTCAAAGGATATTTTCTATAGGCTGAGAGAGTTAGAATGGACAAGAAATGAAAGGATTTGGATGTAGCAGAGCAACTCCTGCATCACTGAAGCATGTAGAAGAAAAAATATCAGGGAAAGAAAGAGCAGTTGGTATTATGTCTTATTTTTATCAAATTTGTTTCCCATTTTAAAAACAATAGAAAGAAGGAAGTGATGTCTTCATAATACAAATAATGCAGGGATTGACAAGAAATGAGTTACCAGAATCAGTATTAAAAAGTATTACTACTACAGGTGTGTGATATATTTTGGGTTAGTGAAATTAGTTCATAATCATGGTGATAAAGTTTTCCCATTGAGATGAGAATAATGATCTTCAGTGTGAATTTACAGATGCCCAGGTATCAGGTAGCCCATAGTTTCTTCAGCAACTCATGGCATTTAGAAAGGCTTAAGTTGCATGAAAATCTAAGTCAGCTTTTAGGAGTCCGGTTGGTAACAAGCAATATTTTGAATCTTGTCAACACTTAAAACAGCAAACTTAAACTCTGCTGTAACAGTCCTATTTGACATTATTTATGATAAAAACCTTCCATAATACTCATGGGAAGTAATAATGAAAGTCGATATTGGTCTGTGAAATTTACCAGTAAAGTCACCAGAAACCATTTTCCTGGGTTGACGGAAATTAGTGAGCTGAAAAACATTCAAATTCTGTGGTAATGTAAATGACACAACTATCGCAATCACAGGGGAGACAATGAAGCTGGTGTAATTTAAAAGTTTTCTCAAGAGAGAGCAGAAAGTATATTAAAACTAAGGAAACCGAGCTCCTCATTTTTTTACTATACTAGACAATCAGTCTTCAAAGGTTTCTAGTCAATCAAAGACATATTTGTTGACAAACCAGTAGAGGGCAGAATTTTCTGCAATAAAGATCACCTGAGAAAGAAATATTGCTTTTTATGTGGAACATAAATTCACTCTTATAGTCCAAGTAAATCCATGGTTGCCACTATGATACTGACTATAATGATATTGGTTTAAGAAATAGAAAACCATGACTTAGCTGGAAAACCTATGAAAAAATACTGTAATCAATGCTAAATATCATGACCTTTCTCTACCATGTTGATAACAACACCTTCAACATTTCCTATGAGAAAATCCAGAGTTATATCTGATGAAAATTCTAAATGCTCCTATTTCAATTATTTAATTTTTATATTCTTCAACTGAATGGCTCTTCTCAAATGGTAAACTACCCTAGAGGAAGTGGCTACATAGGTAAGTGGGCCAAATCGCTATGTAGCCTGCATGGCATGCTACATAGCATGTATGGCCAGATACAAAGATTGTGTAGCTGTTTAGCACACTTGTGTAGCCATCCTCTAGGGTTTGCTAATAAAAAATTCTTTAGCCTTCTTCAAATTCTTAGCATTCTTAAAATGCCACCATGTAGAAAAAAATTATGGAAGTTGTAAAGGTTTCAGTTTAAGAATAGTTGGTCTTATTGGATCAATATTTTGTTTATTATATACGAACGATATATTTATTATACGAACAGAAAATGAGCCTTCATTAAATTTTACAAACATTTCATTTTGCTTATATCAAATGTTGATATATTTACAGGCATGAAAATAAGAAGGGGCCCAATTGTTAATTCTTTTATTTTTATATAAGAAACAATTAAATGAATAATACCTTTTTTCTCTTAAACAATTCCCAATTAGAGTGATGGTTTTTTAAATAACTTATATTTCCACAAAAGAAACAGTTATTTAAAAAACCATCACTCTATCATGGAATTCCACCAAGTGACGGCCTTCACAGTGAACTCAATTCGCAATTATTATGTTTTCACATTTTGAATTCATTTTGAGACATTTTTACTGCAGAATGATGCAAGCTTATGCCAATTCAGAAAACTTAATTTTATTCAAACAAAACATTCATGTCCTGAGTAAAATTTGAACCAGCGACCTTTTGGTTATCTAACAAGTATGTTACTGACTAGGCTCTCCCAGCTGACTTTTACCTTTTCCTACATGGAGATGTAATAGATTGATGGTTTTGTCATGAATTACAATTTAACTGCATTCTGAGTTTGTAGGTACACACTATAACAATCTAAACCTAATCGGTACTATAAATATATGTATATAGTCATTTATAATTTATAATTATATTTTAATATGAGAGACATTTACCATTACATATTATTATTATTACACATTACTATATGTGTGCAACTCAGGGACTTACTCCTTCATTGGTTGGTTTGCTTCATTGGTAATCAAGAGTAATTACTTTTCAATTACTTACAATCTAATACATATAATTTACTAATATATTGACAATTATTTTTTAAAATTTTGTTCTCTCTGTATAAATTTTTGAACAATAGAATTATTTGTCGGGATAAGAAAGATGATAATTTTTGCAAGTTAATGTGATATTTATTGAACTAAATTAAAAAAAGTAAAAGTAAAGCTACTATGACTGTTATTCATTCCATTCTGCATATGTTTGCATGACAATAACTACATTTTATCAATCAATGCACATAAATATGGTTATAAATAGTATGAGTTGCATTTACTATATCCTTCTTTTGAACATGGACTCTTCCTATTTGTCAATAGAGAATCCAAAAACTATGCTGACTCTGATGCAACAGATTAAGATGGTTTCCACAGAATAAGATCAACTATTATCTGGAAATGATGGTCTTACCTTCAGATATTACTGATTACCTCAGTTTTCTGGAACTTCACAAGTACAGCATTTCTTTTCGCTTTATATCAAATTTTGTACAAGACCTTTTTGCTAAATAACATTCCATAAGAGAAAAAAAACAATACATTAACAGTTGCAAGTAAGCTTAGTACTTACAATAATTTTCCACTTAATTACTTAAATTTTCAACTTCCTTCAAAAAAATTTCCTCACTATCACAACATCATTTCCTAAGTCAATATCACAAAAGATTAATTCTTGGATGGAAAAATGATTTTGCCCTACTTTCTTTCTCCAACTCATATCCCAAGCACTATAAAAACTTGTCCATGATCAAATTATATATTTCTTAATGAATAATAATATCCTTAATCTATATCATTCAAGTTTTTGACATGGACACAGTACCACTGAAAGACTGTAGTGAAAATAATTGATGATATACGGTGCTCATTGGACAAGAAGGAGATATCTTTAATGGTTTAAGGTTTTAGTAAAGATAAATTAAAATGGATGGGATATTATCTTTTAACTACTTCTTGGATTACTTCATATCCAAAAGGTTGACAATAAATTAATAGCAAATAATGAATCCTTATGAATGCCATTTCAAGGGGTAACCCCTGAGCTCTTTCCATGGATCACTTTTATGTTCCCTTTTCATCAATGGCACTCTACTCACACTCAAATTTGTAAATATAACCTGTAGGCAGATTACTTGCAAATTTAATTTTAAGTTTAATCCATTACTTTGGATCTGATGATACTAGCTGGAAAGTTGGCAAAACTCATGTCCCCATAACATGGACAGACTTAAAAGAAATCACAGAAGAAATTGATCTCCAAGCCCTCTACACTGCAGAGGTCTCAACAAAGAATTTAAAAGGAATATCAAAATAATTGATTTTTAATTTTTTCCATATCCAGTGTTGTGAAGACTTAAAAGACCTTTTGGTGTATGTGAATATTTTAATGACATGATTACCAAGAAATTTCATCATCTACATAGAAGACAAAAATAAACTACAATAGAAATACACTACAGTAAGTCTAAAAGAATCATTGTGTATTTTAATCAAAAGAGATAAAAACTCAATGAGATTTGAGGTCCTACATATCAAATTTCAGAAGATACAGCAACCTTTTAAATAAAGATGTCAGCTAGTATAAGCATTTCATTCCTAAACACAATTTTTAATCTGAGTTATGACCAAACTAACAGCCATGAAATGTGAAAGTAATGTAAACTTTGATCTAAGTTTTTTTAATATGATGGAGTTTCTTATTAATTTCATTAAATATTGCATAGCCCAGATTGATCAAAATTTGGTTTGATTATTCAGCTATTAAATCCTAATATTAGCAATAAATAAAACATACTTAAATTTAAAGAATTTTGACTCCTGCCTTATGTATCAGAAGATCATCAGTGTCTTCTGCTGCATTATGTATCCCCATTAAAAGGTCATTCCACTTTGATTGATGCCATTTTGTAATGTTTTACCATTACTTTCTCTAACGCCAGTCAATACCGTATTCCTGGTTCTATTTCAATTGACATAGATTCCATGGTTTTCTTCAATTTCTTGAATTTTATTTATCACTTTATAAATACTATAATATTGTACTGTCCATATATTTTCCTGGATTGTTTTTGCAAATGTGTAGCTACTTGATTTCTGAAATGATTCTCTTCAAGTATCCAAGTGATGCTGCCTGGGTGGATAACCTGCTTACCAGCCAACCCAAAGGTCACAAGTTCGAATCCCACCCAGGGCTTGGATGTTGTATTTTTCTCAAACTAATTTTCCTGAATGGTTAGTGTAAGCAAGGGCATGAAAATAAAATATGCACCAAAACCAAATAACAAAGAGATACCAGATTAAAACTGGGAAAATCTTTGGATGAAAAAAAGTATCCAATCAACATCATCTTACATCTAGAAGCATGTTTCATGTGACTTCAGTGTGGGTGGTTTTTAACCAAAGTATTTGCCACAGCTAATTTGTTATGTTCATGGATAGCCTTTTCCCTATTTCATTTTGTCTCCACAAACCATATATTCTCCCATTATCCTTTTCCCCAAACACCAAGGGCAACTGATTTTTCTTCTCCATCTTACCTTTTTCATCACCTCTGAAATATAGTCTTAGTCATAAGATAGCTTACCCATCCTCATTATCATTGCATTCCATGCGCTTTACCATAATCGTGCTTGCAAGATTCTGTCTCTTACTTTTACCGTCATGATTCTTTCTTCAGGCCTCCATTCTCATTGTTCCACTTTGCTGCAGCATTAAACCTACTTCTTCATTTTCATATCTTATGTGAATTATCATATAACTGTTGCTGGAGCTATCAGATAGCTGTTAAATGGAGATAATTTCTATTAAAAGGACAAATACGAACCCCTTTAGTGACAGCCTCTGTCTCGTATATGTGAAAAATCCCAAGACATTTTTGAGGAATTTATTTATGTCCACATTTAAATATGTATAGATAATGTAGTTTAATATAATTTCTTTAGTTAGGCTCAAAATACATAAGAGGGTAAGAAAAATATTTTATTTACATTTTTTCCTGTTATACAATTTGGGAAAAAATTATTTATAAAAAAATCAGGCCTACAGATCATACCAAGGCATTTTTTGCCCAAACCCTAGCGTTGATAGATCAGTTTGCAGTCACTAAAAGGGTTAAATCTGTCTCTTAATGAAATATATTTTATCAAAATTTGATCAAAACTAGTGACTGATAATAATTTCCATTGTATTAAAAGTAAAACAATGGTTTGAATACATGGTCTAGTTAATTCTTCCTTACTTAACTGAACTATTGGATATAACAAACAGTTCCAGGAATTACTTGGTAAAACTTCTCCATCATGAAGTTTGCAAGAATAGCAGTGTTTCATTCTCTCAACCTTAATGAAATAATGGAACTGCTTTCATCTTGAATTTAAATTAGGTTTACATAACCTGTATTAAAACTTCCTGTACAAGTTCAAGTTATATTAATCATGCATAGATGAAAAATCATAACTATTTTCCAAAAGTATATCTCATTCAAACTATCATGAATTGCATGCCCGGAAATAAATATGCAGAAGTAGGAAGGACCTGTGTGAGTAGAGTCATTCCAAATTTGAAAAAAATGTAAGAAAGTTTTGGAAAATGGCCATCAAAATATGGTAAAGAACTGATACAATATCTCATGACAAAAGACTAACCAATTACAGCATATTTACCATGTATATTTGTAGGGATACACAAACAAACGGAAATGTACCTAGTGATTTCGAACTTTATTTTAACAAATCAGTCATTAAACAATTTCAGTCATTTCACAAATCATACTATACTCACAAAACACTTAAAACACAAAATAGTTTATATATTAAAGTCATAAAAATACATTTACATTGGCAAAAAATATTTTAACACTATGATGATATGACTACTGTGTGTGCAACACGCAGTATCCTCTCTCTCTCTCTCTTTCTCTATCCACAAAACAATCATGTAGGGATCTCCAATTGATTACTCCACTTTCATCGCTACAAAAAATATATTATATCTATATGTACACAAAAGGGATTTGTATATTCACGTGGGGTTTTTTGTTCACAAGTGGAGCCAATCACTTGGTCAAATTCAAGAGTCAATTGGAGGGATGGTAAGGGTGATTCAGTGGGAGGAAGGGAGGGGAATATACTCACGGTGAACGCTTTTTTGTTTTCATGTAGTGAAGATGTTAAATGCAAGGAAATGATTATAGTGAGCTCCTCGCCATAGTTTGGAGGGTTCCAAAGTATTCCAGGGTTCAATCCAACTTACGTATTTTGTATACACATATGGCTATGTGCTGATGGCAATTAGCCAAACGACTGGATCGGACCACTGCGGCTCCTGCGAAATTCTGAACTATTTCAGTAATGGTTTTATTACAGTTTTACATGCGACTACCACAGTGGTGGAAATTATTTTCCACATGACATCGCTAAAGGAATTTGCTCGGTTTCTTCACTTTTGAAAAAAATCTTCGTCTTTACATTCAACAAACACGTTGTTTACTGGATTTTCGTCCCATTAGCGAAACATCGCATGGCAACATAACAAGAAGGTCAATTATATCTCTTGCTTAATAAATTATTTAAAACGATTAACCAATGGTGCCCATATCCAACAAAGCTATATATTAAATTTTGCTTAATAAATCCTTGGCACATGACGAAAGGGCCTAAAGACCCTTCATTTAAAAAAATGTCCCGATAGTTCCACCCTTTAAATCGTTACGACCAAGACCAGGTGTTTCCAATCCTCCCATAATGCGTTTCATTGCTCTTAAGCCTTGAAACTCCATGTGGTACTATGTACATTGTTAATTTTTCAACGCAGATATGTCTCAAAAAGACTATAAATGTATATCCCGTATAGAGAATACACAAAAATCTTTCTCCCAACGTTCGCTCTTCTTACCTCGAAATTTTCAAATGGAAATAATCTTCCTTGGATCTTTTTTCACGAATAGATGAATTATTACTTCATCTCTTTCAGTAAAAACAACGGCTGTTTTGAGGGGAGCCATTCTTTCGACAACTTGTTCCGAAACTTATTTAAAACGTTCATACTTATATAACTAATTAAAAAATCGCCCCATTTCACCAAAATCCGTATTAAATTGCTACAAGCAATGTAATAAAGCGTTTTATTTTACGTATCGCAGTCGTGAAAATTTTAGAGAGACTTCCGCTGTCAGCTTCTCAAGAGAAACCATTTTCCCATTTCAAAGCGAATAGAATTTTGAATCTTTCAAAGTTACAAAGTGAAAGCCCGCCTGTCAGAGGGAAATTTTTTTACCATCGTATATTGCCTATTGATCAGTTTGCCTTCATCACCATAGAGTTTAAAGAAGGTGCTCTTCGTTGAAATTCTTCGAAGTTTGGTGGGCGAATGTCGTATACTGGTACTCTGGGGTCAAGGCCTTCCGATCAACCAACACAGACACAAATGAGTCTTTGTTTTTTTGTCTTTTGAGCTATGAGAAACGACATCAGCCATCAAATTAATTAGGAGTTTTTCAAATGTCTCACTCCACTCTATAAAAATATCGAAAAAAAATGGTTACTCGGGCCGCAACTATAAAAAAAACAGCACACAAAACCTTAGGATCACAAGTCCACGCACAAAAAGAGTACATGGGCGGTAAGAGGAAGGTGGCAGCGGGAGGGAGGAGGGTGGGAGGGGGTTTGGTCGGGGGAGGGAGGGTGCAACACTTTCCAAACGACTTTACACCTACTCCGTATCACGAAATCGAAGGAACCAACCACCTCGACCCCCTTAAACACTCCCGAGCCGAACGATTAACAAAAAAATCATGCAAAACGGGAATGATGGAAAAATGAAGAACGAGCGGTGCTCTCTTCGATCGACTGTCTCTCTCTCCGTGGCCCTTTGAAGACCGACACTTCGGGAACCCCTCAGAGACGACGAGGGCCATCTGTTCGATCCAGCGGACGCCGGCCGCCGTGTCTGCCTTCCGGTCATCGGGAGTTGGAGACGCCTCCGTGGACCCCAGGGGCGACGGTGACGCCTTTCCCGTTCAGGTACACCGGCGTCATCGGCTTGGGCGTCTCGGCAAATGTCGCCACGACCTTGACCATCGGAGGGGGCTCCTCGACGGGGGGCGGAGGGGGTTGTGCGGAGAGAGTCTCCGGCTGCGAGGGCGCAGGGGTCGGGTCCTCCTCCACCCCCCTCCCGGTTTCCTTCTGCACCTCAACATCCGCCACCTCCTCCTTCTCCTCCGGTTCCAGGGGGACGCTCTGGTAGTCCCCGCCTCCGTAGTAGTCTGGGGGCGGGTACACCTTATCGCCTAACAGGGACATCTCCACCTCCTTGGCCACGGCCGCCTTCTCTTCGTCCGCCACCGGGCCCCTTCCGTTCTGGCCGGTACCCTTGCCGGTCCTCTTCCTTCC
>WURS02016581.1:0-12134 GCA_011762765.2 Rhinocypha anisoptera | reverse complement strand
GAGGCTGGCGAAGCGGGAGTCGTATCACATAAACCAGGGGGGCCGAAATTTGGGTCACAAAATAAGGAGAGAGAGGTTAGGACTTTCGAGAGCTCCCCTTGACAGATTGGGTTTCCCAACCGCCGCGGCCCGATCGGAAGCGAAGCGGGGGGGTGTGGAGCGAGCGAGCGCGCGGACGGACGAACGGCCCAGCCGGCCGGGACAGGACTGGAGGCCGAGCGTCCGACGTCACGCGAGAGATCGAGAGAGTTCGAATAAGAGTTACGGGAGAGGAGGCGCGCGCACACACAAGTTTTGCCAAACGCGTTCGCGGACTTGTTCTCGGGAGGGGGAGGGGAGGGAAGAAAGGTGAGTGTGAATATGTGATTCAATCCATCGCTTAAAAAAATACATCACTTAACAGTTTTTAAGACCGGTCCCGCGAGGGAAAATTGCATGTGGACGGATTATCTCCGCAGATTAATAGGCTGGTTTGAAATGGCATCTTTTACATTTGAGTGGATAACTCCGCGAGAGACGGTGGACACCCCGACTGACCTTCGATATCGGGGATGCACCGCATTCCTGCCCTCATATCGCATTTAGGAGAACAAACGGAAGAAATACCTCAACTTGTCATGTCCGTTGTTCTCACCGAATTTCACTCCTCCTCTTATCCCTGGTGTCGATGGGTCGAACGAAGACCGTTTTCACGATGGGACATTTTCAAACGCCGTGTAACACAGGGTTCGATCAGCTGAAATATTCAATGGCAAAAACGGTGAGAATTCGTAACGGAAGTACGGGATAGAGAACGGCGAAATTATCCGATGCTTAAAGAAGAACTTCCGACACCTTCCTACTGTAAGGGAAGCCATGTCGTGAGTAAATATGGGTGCAGAGCCATATCGAGCACATTTGAATGTGTATCGGACACTGGCGTTTATCAAAGATCAAATAAGATGGTTTCAAAACAATTTTTATTGCAGTCGCAGAGTATTGGTTCTAGAGATAGCGTGCCTACATTCTAACCGACACACAGAGGCCCAATCAATGAAAATTATTTTTCGAAGGTATTCTGAACTGAATAAAAACTTTACTGCTCAAATTATAATTAGCAATGCACCAATAACTGTGATTGTTTTCTGAAAAAAGTATAGATGTCACACAGAAGGGCCACGAATACGACATACAAATAATGTGATCGACTTTTTAATTCTGAGCGGTTGCAGGCAGCGCTCTGTTCCGCTTTTTTTCGACCAATCATACTTGAATGATCAAGCTTTTTCTAAATGCAGGATAAATAGCATGGATATCTACTTCAATGTTATATATGTGATTTCATTTAAATATTTTTATATTAAGCCAGTACAAAATTTTATTTTGTTAGAAAATATAGCACGTTTTTACCTTGAATTTTAAATTCGGCTAGAGTTATAAAAAATGTTTTCGAGATTTCACCGATTTTTTTCTTTATTATATTAAAAGATTTTTGTATAGAAAACTGCAAAGTTTAATCGCCGTCCATTCATAAACTTAGAATTTATCGCGGTTTTTCATAAACGCTACGCGCCGCGACATATCTCGCGTAGTGCGAATTCAATAGTACGTAGAAGTAATAATTCAATTCAACTTTATGGAACTTCATGAAGAATAAATATAACAACTTTGTAAGTCCACAATTTTTTATTGAAACAACCGGTTTCGCCGAATAGTCGACATCATCAGGTGTTCCTCTCATCAGCCATTCCTGATGATGTCGACTATTCGACGAAATCGGTCGTTTCAGTAAAAATCTGTGGACTTACAAAGTTGTTATATTTCTTCGCGTAGTGCGGTTTGAGTCAGAAGTGTTAAAATTCGATGGAGTAAGGAGTGTTTTATAGCTCATTATTAAAGTAGACGATATTTTTTGAGGAGGCATAAAAGAAATTGTATCCTATTATTGTGAAGTTTATGGTCAATGAAATTATTTATGAAATTGACATTTTAATTGATGCAGAACAGCTGAACAAATTCACACTAAATCATGTCGTTGTTTATGATTGAAACGCCTGTACACGTCAGTTACGCTACATTATATGGAGAGCATATGGCATTAAAGGATGAATTAGCAAATATATGCTTTATAGTGACATATATATTGATACAAAGACCCATTCTGGATTTTTTAAACCAATTAGTGTGTACGCACGAGGTAGCAGAAATTAGCAGCTAGCGTGGCTTGTGTGGTGGAGTTGCTACTCTCGGATTAGTTTTTAAGTGACTAATGACTGCAACATTGTAAGATATTTTAGTTATAGAGGAATGGATTGCTCATTAAAAACAAAGTAATCACGAAATGTAAGCAAGGGCCACCCTTCCATTCGAATTAAAGTACTTCAATTAGTCAGTCTCATCTGAAAAATTATACTTGGGGTCTGACTTTATAGGTGCTTCGCTACAAAGAAATATTTTCTGAGAGGCTGAGTTTCATTGTATGACATGCAGTTCAAATTTATTTGTATTTGAAGGGAGTAATTCATGCAAAGTTATGTCTATAATACAAGATATGGATAATGTATATGAATATGGATAACAATATATATAACCATATGTAAAGTATGTAATGCGATGACTGATAATTCTTCACCACAGACCGGTACATATGTAGGGCTAAACCTAAGAACATGAATAATTTGGATGAAATTAGTAAAAGAACTTGTAACAAAAATACATTTTTCTTCGGCCTGTCAACTCTTCACGCGTACATCCCTTTTTAGAATGCTTATTTCATGTGGGTTATCGGATAGAAATTATGAAGTGGCAAGTTAGAGGTAACGAAGAGCAAGGAAATTTTAAGATTAGAAAGCAGCATATAATTGAAAATTTCGGCATGCCAAAACCAGGATTTGGAACAAATAATGATGGAATTGCCGCAAGACGATTCTTCGGAAACCCTTCTAAAGCTGCTGAAATAACAGGCGTCGACGAAAATCTCATACGGCGATTTTCTGTTATACTGAGAGCCCTGTCAAGTGGATAAGAAATAAATACAAAAAAAATTCAGGGAATATGCTAAGGAAACTGCAGAACTATATGTAAGATTATATAGTTGGTTTTATATGCAAACAAGTGTGCACAAAATTTTGATTCATGGAGCAGACGTCATCCAATCGATGATACTACCAATTGGCCAACTTTCTTAGGATGTTCTGGAAGCACGACACAAGGAAATCAAGAAGATTCCACGAGCATCACACTCGAAAAATATCAAGAGAGCGAACGAACGAAGACCTTCTGCACAATTTTTTAATCTCTTCTGATCTAGTAATATCTAGTATCAGTAAGTTACCAAGAAAGAAGAGTGGATCATTACCGGAAGAAGTTTTTCGCTCACTGAAATTACCAGAATTAAATTCAAGTACTAAAATTTTAGAGGATACCTCATAAATTGATTCATCTGATGAAAAGTTTGAAGAGTTTTGGTGTACATATTTTGGATAATTGTTGTTGCCAGTGTTTGCATGGAATGAAAAATTATTGTACTTTCTTCATACTGTAGTACTTAGATAGTAATTAATATTTTTGCCCTGTAATATGGTCTCTGCTTACATTCTTCGATTGTGTCTGCTTTATTTTAAATCTGGTGAATTGTTAATTCTAGTCTTAAAATATTATTTTGTATTATTGATTAATAAATATAAGTGGATTAAAAATTTAATAATTTAAGTTTTTGAATGAATTTCAAATCTAAAGGAAGAAAATTATATGTTATGTATATTAAATGCCTGTGTTCATCTGTTAGCTTTCTTTGAAACTTTCAGTTTGTTACTAAAGTAGTCTTTTGTTTTAACTGTTAATCCCTTTAAAAGGTTGATAAATAAACCTTAAACTACCTTCTGGAATTTATTTGTTGCTATTTGTATCAGGTTTTCCTGGTACCACTTAAAAAATTTGCTAAAATGAAATTCAAGACTAGCAAAAATTAGAGAAAAGCGATTAGTGTACATTAGTATCTATCCCGCATGATTTTGAGAATATGGTAACTTATATGCAAGTGTTTTTAGGTCAATTTGATCAAATAAGGCTCCTTAAGTTTATCAGAAGCCCTTGTGCCAGTTGTAACACATACTTACTTCTCGATGAATTTTTTCCTCCTAAATTCGGCAAGTCGAACACTGTGCGACTTCACCGGCTCGAGCGGAGTACCAGGATAAGGCACTGCGATTTATGGTGCGATATGGGACTTATTTAGGCCTTCCTCAATGTATTACAGCTCTCTTAAATCTGTGATGATTGCTTCTTACTTCAACTAAAGCAATTGTCAATAAGAAGTAGGCATCTGATGAATTCGCTACGATTAACGGATCGAATTACCGGCTTACATTACATCTTCGATGTCTTTTAATAATAAAAGACCAGCGTATTCCAAAATTTTATTGCTGAGTATATGCTTAAAATGAAAAAAGTTCCCACAAAAACAAAAATCTAAAGAAGCTTAAAAAAAAAGCAAGGATAGAAATAGGTGTGGCGAAAAAGAGATGGTTGGTTGAAACGATTGCGTTGGAGGAGGTGCTACAGGAGAAAGTTGAAAATCAGGATGTCACACAACGAATGACGATGCTCAAAGAAGTGTAGGTGAAGGAGGAAACCAAAAAAAACCACTGAAAAGACGGAGAGGTAACCTTATTGGACACTTTTGTTACACGACGGGTCGATGAAAACGATAACGTAATGAACCATGGAGGAGACCGCTGTTATTTCTTCGAAGCGAAGAATTACATAGAACCAAATTTATATATTTGAAGTGTCATCGTCGCTGACTAGATGGTGGCACTCCTCTAGGTCTCCCTTTTCTCCAAACTCAACCCTATCTTCTATGCGTACTCTCTCTTCCAAATCACTCAGCCCGCCTTTACTTCGGTTTTTGTATTGTGCTAAGCATTCTGTTGTCCTTCCCTAATCTTCCTCCGATCTAATTATTTTTTCGCCAATGCCAACCCGTCATTGTTAACGTTTTTTGCTACTAACCACGCCTCCAAAATCATCCTCTATCTTCGCAATTAAATGTTCATATTTCATACCAACGCTAACCGCATTCGTCGCCGAATTCCACGGACATGTCACGTCACTTTTTGACTCTCAGCTTTTCCCTACGAAAATTTTTTTGTCATGCCAATACCTGATTTAAACTTTTTTAATTTTTCAGTTTCTTAATAATATTCTCTCTTTTCATGTCGATCTTGGTGGCCTCGCATAAATTCGCCAAGTGAGTCCACTGATTTTCAGATGGAGGGTGACCTCTATTTACAGAGGTTAGCTGCGAAACACGTGAGTTGTCAGCGGTGGTACTTGGGTAAGATGAACAGAAAGGGAATCCTACGAGGGTGCCGTGACATGGCGAGAGGCTACCACAAAAACATTAAACAGCATATCACAGCCTCAAGCAGGGGACATCAGTCCTTCATGTGAGTGAAACCTACTGCCAAATTTATCTTCCAACGATCATCACCTCGCCAACCTTTATTATATAAAGTAATGACATGATGAAAACCTCTCGAGTGAAATATCCTGGGGGTGAAAATGTTCCCCATTCAAATCTCTGGACAGGAACTACTTGGGAGAGTGCAGAGCAAAGGTGAAAAAATAGGATAGGCATTTGGAACGTCAGGTCAATTTTCGCTCGTGCTAAGTCAGAGTATCTATAGCTGGAATAGCTGGAAGATTTCTCCGAAAAAAAACTGAACTGAGGTGGCTAGAAGATTTTTCGAACGATAGTTGTTACGCAAATTGCATTAATGGACATGTCGGAGAGAGCATAACGCTGCGGAAGTGAGTGGAAATGTCATTAAAGTGTATAATGAAAGGGTCATAATGGTATGAAGGGCAAAAAACTAACATATCTTGTCGTGGTATAAGTCCACATGCTCACAACACACCACCAATATGAAGAAGTTAAAGTTATCTATGAAGATATTTTGGAGGTGATAAAAATATTAAATAAGAAGAAAATGTACCTCGGAGACGGGAACGTAAATATCGGAGGAGAAGAAGGAAAAGTAGTAGGGCAGTATGGTTTAGGGTAAACGAATATACGAAAGACTCGGTAAACAAAGTAAATGTAAAGGAAATAAATAGGCAAAAGTTTATTGAGTTCTACGAACAACAAGTTAGTTGTGACAAATACATTATTTAAAAAATAACCACGCAGAAGGTATATATGGAGGATGCCTGGAGATTTGACTACAACTTGAATACACCTATGTGAAGATCGGTGTCAGAAGTCAGGTAAAAAGATTCCAAAAGCTACCCGGAACAGTGACTATAATTTAGCACTTCTAAAGTGTGAATTCAAATTAAGACATTGTATAAAAAAATGAATAAAATATTAAATATTTGCAAAGTGAGGAAAGAGACTAGAATAAAGATAGGGATGATCGAGAAAATATTTCATCTTCAAAGCTTATATCCATAGCTCTATTAACGGTCAATGAGAAGAAAAATAGGTGGTTTAACAGATAACAACAATAATTTTTTACAATTTTTTACACAACAACAATAACAACAAGGAGAAGGTTTAACAACAAGGGTTTAACAATAAGGAGAATCGATTAATATGTTACGGCTTATAGATAACATAATGACAGAAATGGGAGAAAATCTAACAAAGGTCTGCTCCGAAAAGGTAATGCGGAAATAAATACAACCTGAAGATAAACAAGAATAAAGCAATGGTCTACAGCCGGAGTGGGGGAAATAATTGATAAAATAAATTAGCAAGAGACCCAATTAGAGTTGTGGAAGAATCTTGCTACTTAGGCAAAAGGATCACCGATAATGGAAGAAGAAATAAGAACGGGATAATAATCAGAATTGCTCAGGGAAAGAAGGTATTCCTACAAAATAATCAATCACTTACTA
This sequence comes from Rhinocypha anisoptera, assembly GCA_011762765.2. Taxonomy (NCBI): domain Eukaryota; kingdom Metazoa; phylum Arthropoda; class Insecta; order Odonata; family Chlorocyphidae; genus Rhinocypha; species Rhinocypha anisoptera. The sequence goes on along the minus strand of WURS02016581.1, from coordinate 5,252 downwards.
CAAATAATATACAGTAAGCCTGTAACTAATGAAGAGGCTCATTAGGACATATATATTTGGAGCATACTTTTATAAGGAAGTGAGAATTGGACAATATCGCCATCAGAGGAAAAAGATTGAAAGAGATTGAAATGTGATACTAGCGAATAATGTTGAAGATTAAATTGAAGGACCAAATAATCAATGAGGAAGCTCTCTGAGGAGCTCGCGAAAGAAGTTTATGGACTTCAATTAGTCGAAGAAGAGAGAAACTCGAAGGAAATCTACTGAGGCATGACAGTTAAGTATAAAATACATTCGAATATACTCTAAGAGAGAGAAAAAACCTTCATTCCAAGGATGTCATGTGTAAAACAGATTATAGAAAATGTTTTAGAGCTACGAACTATGAAGGTATGAAGAGGTAGTTGACAGGAAACTTGGGGAGCTACGACAAACCACTCTTCGAATTGACAATTTATGATAATAATACCTCTTCCTTATACGTATACAATAATTTTTTCGACATTCCCAAAGATGCTCCTACCTACCTATCAAGACGCTTTTCTCATATATAAAACGAAATTAGATAATCGTCTCACTTTATCCTCAATAGATTTTCAATTTCACAAATCCTCGGTCAGAAAGTGTTTGTCCATTAATCAATGAAATGGCGAGGAAACAATCCGATGGAAAAGTCCTTAGGGCCTCAGTTCGCGTTGGTTGACCAATAACAAAGGCGTCGAGTAATTGGGACAACGCATGGAAGGGCTGTAAGCCATAAATTGAAAAAAAACACGAACACACAGAGGGGAGTCGCCCGATTGTGCAAAAAGTTCGACATGAACGAGCAAAAGGCGTTACGCGACGACTGGATAACCCTGGACGGGAGGGCACTGAAAGCACGAATACTGCATCCACTGGGTAGACATCGCAGTACACAACCACCAGAGTCTCCAAACTGTGTCGCCCAAGGGATCCTAACCCCACGTTAATAGAAACAAAATTGAATGTCGCAGAAATCCATTTCTCCCTAAAAATAACTCTAGTGGGCATCATTGGAATGCTGTGGATTATATTTCGACCGAAATTTCACCACAAAATTCTTCATAATGGCCCGTCATCATAAACCCACACGCTTTTGCTTGCAGAATGATGAGTAAATTTAGCTACTTATACGAACATTCGGTAAAGTAGAGAACAACCAGTGACCTGCTAACGGTTTTGCTGAGGCTAGTGTTGATATTTATCTTACTAATAATTAAAAATACATGGAAAGGAGAAATTCGAGTGTAGATCAGCTCAAGCAAAGAAGGCGAAGAGTCAACTGCTATTCTCAGAGAATATATCACGACAAACAAGGATACATACATGAAAACGTTCGCTCTAAGGATCAGAGGCATGCACCATGGGAAAAGCAGACCAGAGAAGACGAGAAGCCTTCGAAACATGGTGAGGAGGATGCTGAAGTCAAGTGGACGGAGAGAGTTGGGAACGAAGAAGTGTTCACAGAAGTTCGGAAGAAGATAAGTCAATTTTGAGTACGATAAGAAAAAGGAGAATAAGGTAAAGTGCCTTAGAAAAGTGATTATATTCTCCCGCCAATCACTATGATTTAGCGGTTAGTTTTGTCTAGGAGTTTCTCTCAAGTGCTGTTAAAATCTCAAGATTTCACTTGCTAGCATCCTTTATCTCATGAACTCACTACATTCAAAGGTCAAAAAACTATTAAATGCAATTGAGTATCGCATGTATCGGTTACGACAACCGATGAAGCGATATTGTCGCATTTCGAGACTATTACAGGTGTTGATTCTTATTGTAATGATTGAATTAATTCCATGAAATAATATAAAAAGAAATTTTTTTCGTATCGTAATACAATCGAGAGACCCCTAAATAACATTTGCAACGTTAGAGTTAGAACTATCTAGTTAGTTAAAAATTTTCACTTTCAAAATAAGATGATACGGCATCTTTAGTCGTAGAATTAAATAAAATATTGTTTGTGGCGTAATTTATATTTAAAAAGTAATTCGAAAACGTTGAGTTGAAGTATACTGTATATTGAGAAAAATGTGGATGCAGTATATAACAGGTAAGATGTAAGGAAATCAAAAAATAACAAGGCGGCAAGGTTTCTCTCCAACAGTAAACAGTAATTATTGCCGTAAGATTCGATTTGTCAATATTTACAAGAAGTTTAACATCTTCACTCTGGTACCTGGTGTTCTATAAATGTTCCATATTATAGTGAGTTTTGGAATTCAACACCAAATTTAAAGAGTGAGTTCTCATTTTAATGAGAATAAAAGCCGTCACAAAGCCGAAGGCCCGGAAATTCTTCCTAACCGAGATAATGTTATTTTTCCAGCACAATTCGTTGTTGCGGCCGGGTCTCAAGCCCAGTTTTTTTTCCGTTTGATAAAATCCTCGAGTTTTTTAACGCAGGCGGACTTAAAGGGCGGCTATATTGCTGTACATCGCTCGACAATGTTAATTCGAGCTGTCAATCTTTTCCCGGAAGTGAACTAATAAACGCTGTAAGTACAATCCACTGAAGATCGTAACTTAGTGGAATTCCATAATAAGACTATATTAACTTCAATACTTTGTATATTTCCACAAAATTGAACAGATATCTGCCTAAACAGGTCGTTCTCTGGTTAAGTTTTTGTGAATATACCGAATACTTAAGTTAATATTGTTTTAAACGCTGTGGGGCCACCCTCAGTGTTCCAAGAAAGACATTTTCTGAGATGACTGGAGGAGCACCACTGAACAACGAAATGCAAACCCCCTAATAAATGTCAGACGATAAAAAGTATTTTGCCTAAATTTCACCCATAATAAGTCAATTCGTCGGTTCGGGAAGGTGGTATTTCCGGCCCTAAAATTTTCATCGTTCATCGCTCTAAAGGAGAAATAAATATAAGAGCACTCATGTATCATTATTTTAAACCTTCAGGCTTTAGAAAAAAAAACTGTGCTGTCGATGGTTTTCGCGACATACTTTCAGATCATATGTACGCATATGTACATACATACTTACAAATGACCACAACGGCGAATATTAAATACATTGAAATAGTTCACATATTTATCCAAGGAAATATTAAATGTTAAGACTTCTCCGGTTTGATCGATTGGCATTAGCAGCGCAATCATTATAACCGTTCCCATTTGGTAGTTCAGTTCATCTGCAGGGCTCATCGATGGGGTTGGATGGATTGGAGTGGCATCGCGTCACTTTCAGAATCCATAAAAATCACCTCTCTTCTTTTTTACCCATGCAAATACCATCTCGAGACTGTATAATGTAAACAGAGAATCCATCGCTATTTTGGTAAAGAACATTTAATAACAGTTTATAGAGTTTACACCCACTCATTTTTTTAGAACAAGATTTTTTAAATAATCATTTTATCCCAGTGAGTACATCACACGGCTACTGAAGGGGGGGGAGGGTAGTTCAAGTTCTGGTGGCACCTCAGGACACCTGCAGCTAGAACCCTAGCTGAGTGATTTTTCTGGGTACCAGATCTTTCTGAAAACGGCAGGCAGCAAGGAAAAGTGTTAATAGTTACATCTTCCCTCCCAAGATGTAACTATTTAACACGCTGTTGGGCTTAATGCTAGATGAGCTCTACTCTAACCAACCAACCAACCTTAGGGTTATCCACCCCTTTAGGGGTGGATACAAACCAACACACAAAAGAAATTGAAAGGAGATAATTATTGTTAAGTGTAGAAAATTTCTGGAATTTCTCTAAGTTTTTGGGAAATATAAGCCTAGCTGTCCGTTGGGATACAATGGATAACTACAGTAAAATTTGAAAAAGGTGGTAAATATGACGATAAAGAAGGATCTGAGATTTTCCCGGAAAGTAGTTAAAATAAAGACTTCTCAGGTTTCCATCCGAGTAATGGTCAGGCGTCAATCAACAAGAAAAGTGTTTCAAGAGAGAAGGCTTTAGTTAAAAATTGATTTTCTTGTTCACATTCAACGCTGAGCAATATTGCTGAATATATGGTGAATATTGATGCGGTATATATTGATGAATATATGGTTGCATTGATGGAATAAACCCAAAACTGCTTTCCCTCATCAATTTCAATGTTTGGTACGATGTTTGGAGAGTTTTTGTACGGGTCAGAAACATGGACGAGTAGGAAAGTTGCCAGGAGAAGAATTAAGCCGTTTGAAATATGTACCAGGAGAAAGAAGAAAATATTAAATAAAACGATAAAGCAAGGGATGAGGTCTTATAGCGTGTGAGTGAGGTAAGAATGCTGATTTAAATAATCGAAAGCGGCAGAGAAGCACTTTTTAAGAAACGAAGAATTGTTGAGGAATGTAAGGGAGGTGGAGAGAAAGTAATAAAAAAGAGGGGAGAGAAAACTTTTGGACTAGTTAAAAGGAAGCGACAAAGAACCATAGACTGAAGAATATTAGTATTCTTTAGTTTATGGTAGAACTAAGAACTAAGTCTATGGTAGAACTTCGAAATGAAGATTAATTTCAATGATGCCAAGGTTATTAAGTTAACAAACCGTTAGGTTCCACGGTTAATTTTGTGAAATATTTCCACTGGAGAATAAAGCTTATGCGATTTTCACTTAAAAAGAATTTTAATCACGACCCTGGTTTCAGCAATTTATGCCATCATCACCCCTGATAATGGCATAAATTTCTGAAACCCGGGTCGTGATTAAAATTCTTTATAAGTGAAAATCGCAGAAGCTTTATTCTCCAGGAAATTAAGTTAGATAGAAAAGAGTAGAGAAGAATGAGGATTAGTTGTTTTACAATCCCATCGTAAGAAAAATCAGGCATGTTAATGTGTTCCCAGGTTCTGGGGATTTATTTGCTTTAATCCTAAGCGAATTGTAGGAATTTGACTTTTTGCGACATGCTGAAGTCCACTAATCATGTGTTAGGCACGAAAGGCCATCCCCTTATGCTCAAATCGGAGCAGTAGACGCTTCAGAATAAACTCTTAAGAACATTAGGTTTTTGTATTGTCTGTTACTTTATCACCAATTGATTTATTGATAGGATAATATTTCCTGCAACATTTATAAATGGAATTAATGTCGTGGCTTCGTATATTCTTATCGCTATATTTTACAAATATGTGACTTAAAAAAACCTCTTCCATGTAGAAGCACATATAATACAGTATCAAATCAGTACGTGATTTCCATAAGCAAGGTCCAATGTCTCATAATATATATATAATATATATGAGAAAATACGCCAGAGTATATAT
>WURS02016570.1:0-12134 GCA_011762765.2 Rhinocypha anisoptera | reverse complement strand
CAATGGAATAATTGGAGTTGTAATTGGCCAAATCCCTCGAGACAACAAAATCACATATATATATATATATATATATAAACACACTGCCAATGGTTTAACGTTGCAGCATAGCATCCCCTTCAATAAAATGTAATTCGAAGCCGCCGGGCGATCAAACCCGGTGTGCATGGGGCAATCTCGCGCGGGGCAAACGACATGGGAGTCCGAAACGCCCTCGGGGGATGGCGGCGTCCGCGGAAACGAATCAACAGCCCGACGCAATCCAATCGCCGAAGGCAATCAGTCGTCGGACGTGAGAAACGGGCCGCGGACATTCCTATGACAAGAGGGCCGCACCGCCGAAGATGAAACACCGGAAGGGGAGAGAGGGGGCGGGGTCTCCGGGCCCTCGGGGTGATCCGAATCAAGGACCTATAAGCCAACGGTTAAAAGCGAAAAAAAAAAACAAAATCCAAGTAAAAACTGTGATTCGTTGGATGTGATTGAACGCTAGTATCCAGGGAGATGGGTAACAGGGAAACGGGAGAATAAAAAAAATTAGATAAGACCCAAGGGATTATACGCGGCGCTAGGAGCTTTGAGAAGGAAAATCGGAATGGAAAGTACCGAGGCATGAGAATTGTTGAGAAATGACGGCATTTTGGCCCTTGTTTCGCCTGGCGGTATCGTGAAACGCCCGTGTCACGGAAAAGACACATGGAAGGAAGTGATAGAGTGATGATTTTAACGCTATGAATTGAATTCATACCATTAAAACGTACTGTGTAGCAACAAACAACAACAGAGAATAATGAAAAAACTACCTATTTCAAATTTTATAAAAGATATGATATCTAAGGTGGAAATTTTTAAAGGAGTTGATACAAGGAGCTTGCATCGGATTACATTCACTACAGTTATCAGACCTAAGTTTGGTTTTGTGAGTGAGGCTGAGGTCACATGGTACGATGTGTAGAAATTCACACATACGGGTAGAGGGACCAGTTCTTTTACCTGTGCCACCTGCAAAGGTACAAATGTAGTTTCAAAGGAAGATTAGGTACTCAGAAATAACTAAGTTTGGGTTCGACTGGAGGACCTCACTGGGACTTGATCCCAGGCTCCAAGTTCAGTAGCCCTCTACTCACTGGACCGTATGGACCGTCATATTTTTCAATATTTCTAATACATTTGTTCGATTATATCGGTAAAGGTCGCTAAAACTTTAGAAAAGGTCAATGTTTTAAATAACATGTACACTTGGAACCAATTAACTATACAATAAGGGTTCCTGTGGCATTAAAGGCTTCCACTGAGTGGAATAGACGACTTTTTTTCGTGGTTTCACTCACCATTCTAGCTAGCTACTAAAGATAAGAAAACTTATATTTGATACTGTTTCTTGCTCATAGAAGAAAGGATGAAAACCTCGACAACACCTTAAAGCATCGAAAGTTACGGGTGATCGTATTTTCTGGAAGTGTTTCCATGGTAAGGATAACTCCAAATGATCAGACAGCGCTCTGCTGAAGAGGAGGATTATATTAGCTGAAAACAACTCAGTTCAATTACTAATGACCTTAAGAAGCTGTTTGGAATACTTGTGAAACTCTCTTCCTTCGACTAGAACCATTGCTGAAGACAAACCGGAAGACATTGCTGTCAACTTTAATCACTCGTAAACAAGCGACTTTATAGAAATAAAATCTCTCTACGTCCATACAGGAAATTAAATTGACCTATAAAATCCAATTTTTTGCTAAAATTTCTTATTCCGAATTACACAAATGATTTGATTTCACAATTGATTGCTTCTAGAAAGTTATCCTTGAATATTGAAAGATTGCTCGATAATAGGGCCATTGTTGTTTCTGTTTACTAATATCAACCTAGCGCGACTTCTTTCTTTCACTATTTGTTTACGACCGAGGAATGAAAGTATCACCACTATACTATTAGTCTTATCGTGATGAGATACGGATGGCTATGAGCTTTTTAAAGTCTGATATTGATAAGATACAAAATTGCTGATGACTATGTTCAACTAGAAAAGAATGTCATCAAGAAAGAAGAAGGAAAGAAGTGAAGGAATGTAACTGTCAATTTGAATAAGGAAGGAGTGCATGTTGACACGAATAAAAAAATGAGAAGGAGAGAAGAAGAGGTACGAATGGTGATAGAGAACAAACGTTGTAGCGACTGAAGAATAATTTTTCGATGAATGAATTCCCATAGTCTATCGGTGATTTTATCCAACTGATGTGTTATGAAACTCAATAGATCTCTAAGTATGTGAATTACAGATTAAACAAACAAATGCTTCGTCATTTGGCTGATATTCGGATATTATTTACATACAAGGAAGCAAATATTTTAAAAACTGTGTAATAAAATCGTATTTTTCAAGAAACTAATAAAGAGATTTTAAGACGTTTTAACCTTCTAACGAAATAGACTCAATACCAAAAATCAAACTTATATGACCATTCATATGAAAACTAGAGAAAAACGTAAATCAGTGCGATTCATTATGAATATATCGTAAATGTGTGAATCTAACGGTATTACTGCTGTAAAATTACAAAAATCACAGAAACTGATGTTAATTCTCAATAATTCCTTACTGAAAAGGATCAATCATTGAGAACGTAACTAGAAATCAAGGCATCAAAAACAAGGTTTTCCCATGAATCCATCCATACTCCATCTTATTCTTATAAAAATCTCGAGTGAAATATTATATAGAGTAGTAAAAATATATTAACCATATTTATTTATTTTCTCTTGTTGAGCATCGAATTCATGTTCCTTATCACGTTCTCATTAAGCTGTTATATTGAGGAGAAATCAGAATCCTTATATTTATTACGCTTGCTATGGAGGTAAATGAACTACGTTGAAATAGCGCTCCAAAATTAATAATATATACATCACCTCCAACATAACGGTATTTAGTATCACAGGATATCGATCAGTATTCTTTTGAGATATCCTACTGTGAAAATTATTGATAGATCATTAATTTATCAAATATCAGGAGACGATCCCTAGTATGAAAATCATCGCACTGAATCTTAACTGGACGTTAGATTCCCAAATATAACGTATTCAGAATCTCACTTCTTTACAATATACAGGTTAAAAAATTGGAGAAACCACTCTATACTCAAAATAAAGAAATAAGCAGGTGTGCTTTTGGAAATACCTCATAGAAGGAAACTAACTCCGTTTGTGGATTTTGCAATGAAAATAGTATACTGTCTGGAAATTAGTTTGGTCGAAAGCGATGATTCGATTCCAAAGATAAACAAAAGCGTGCCATAGCCTCCATTGACGCAAGCCATAAAACAAACACATAATTGATATTCACTTGCCGAATAAAATATCAAGGGTGAGATTGGAGTCTTTAAACGTCTTCGACTGAGATTCGCCGAGCAACTCGACCGGAGGCAGCAGCAGTCCTTCGTGGCGACTTCCTCAACTCCGCCTGAGAGTGAATCGATTTCGAAACAAGAGCCCGCGCTATATATCACGCAACGAGACGTCATCGGGGAGGATGATAAAATGGCAAGACGTGATAACAACGGGGGGAGGGGGGAGGGGGGAGGGGGCTGGGGTTGAATGAGGGGTAACGTACTGAATGAGAGCGCACAATAACAGCTGGGGCTGAAAACGTCAAGGAAATCCTTCGGTGCAATCCAGAATGGCACGGAGCTACTCACAAGAAATACAAATTTATATGTATATGAATATGTATGATAAATTTTATGTATTTATTTATTTACACTCATACATATGCATTTACCTTTGATGTGTATACGCACACAAGTAGCACAAGCACAACGTAGGCATGTACATAAAAAAAGAAAGGCCTTATTCCAACTTCTCGTCGTAACATGGCACGCATATTCTCTCCTTCTTGGCAGCGTCGTCGTAAACCTGCTCCGAATGGGAGGCAGGCAAGGAATGAAATCAAATGCATATCGCTGGCTGCTTTTGAGTATGACGTGACTGGAGCAGACGGTAGTGGTTAAGTTGAGCGCCGTAGCAGTTTAAGGCGAGAGGGAGGGAGAGACGTCGAGAGATGGAGAGAGGAGGAGGGAGAGAGGGAATTCAGGAGATGGAGAGAGAGGGAGAGAGAAAGGTGGAGAGACAGAAAGGGAGAGGTAGAGGGCTAAGGGTGTGAGAGGCAGATAGAGGTTCCCGCGGATGACGCTAGGAGGAGAGAGGTCGGGGGGCACCATTGTTGAGACGGCAGTGCGTAGATCGAGGGTCTTTTTAATGCACCATTATCGCACGACGATCGCATTCGCAAATGGCGGGGGGGTCACACTTCAACGAGTCACCGGAGGCGTCTGGAGTGAACACAGACACTAAGAGAAGCATGCGAGGAATTTTTAATTTTGCTGCCGGAGTGAAGGAAGTAGCTCCCTTAGGAATTCGATTGCGCCGCGAATAAAATATTTATAAATATCACTTAGATGTAGTATTCGTCAATATCTTGCTGTTTCAAAAAGACGCGAAGGAATTTTGAAAAAAAATTTTCAACATTTTTTCGCTCGTGGTCATGAATTACTTTATTCCGGTCGTGAACCGAAAGAATTTTTCCCAGTGAAGTTGACGCAAATACAATTAATCCGTTCCAATCCCTGAAACTTGGTATCTTTCACTGTATTTTTGTTAACAATGAGAAAAATTTACATTCAACATTAATTATGGTAAAATAAAAATGAATAATTAAAATTCAATGCTTTACGTGAATATTGTTTTCATTGATCCATACTAGTAACGATTTTTCTAATTCCTCTAGCACTTTATACCTTTGTTTATTTATTAGTCACTTCCTATGCTACATCAATAGTCTTTAGAGTCTCGCCGTTCTTTATTGCCACGGAAATGGTGGAATCAGTCACAACGTATAGTTTGGTTAGATTGGTAACTCGAGCACCGTTCTCTTGATTCACTAGAATTCTTTAACTAACTTCCTTCAATTCAAAAACACTACGTTTCAGCTTAAGTATTCAATTCATTAATCTAGGAGGAAAAGAATGAGTCGATTTTAAGCAAAAAATTAGTCCTTTTAAGTACTAAGGTGAATAAAAAACTTCACTAAACACACCTTACTGATTGACAACAAGAGAATTACGTTTAGGGTTGGGCAGTCTTGGTAGTAAACCTAGCTATTTTACGCCAATCGTGTACAAATTTGCTCGCCAAGGCAGATTAGGTCGTGAACAGAGGCGGTTTTGAATCGAGATCCCACTGTACGCACTTTTAAATATTTATTGAATTCAATTTCGGATATAATCGCATCGCTAGTCACCCTAGATCTTCCCTGAACAAAACTGTCGACCAAGTCCTTTCTAAACCTTTTAGAGGTCAGCGCAAGAAGAACAGCTGTCAAAATGTAGTCATATCCAAGAACTACATGGATGTTATCGGCGGCTTGTGCTCCCTCCTTGGTCATGTAAAACAGGAGGTATCAGAGAGGCTGCGAATTTGCACTGATATAGCGTGTGCCCACCTACAACATGATGAAAGTACATAATTACAATAAACTAAAATAACCACGCTATGATCAATTAATTAATTCATTCATTCATTCATTCCTTCCTCTACTATCTTACCTAGTTTAGCTATGTAACTAGAAACTTCACTAATTAAATGTGACCATGCGTGTAATATTCTTAATTAATATCGAGGTATGTTCGGTGAGCAGAGATTATAAATGGGCTCGGTTAATCAGTTGATGAAAAATTGTCATTTAATTTTTGCTACCCTTCTACCTGCTGCTATTGCTGCCCATTCCATTTCGGCTATTACAGGCTATGAAGCGTTTCTTAACCCATCAAGGACCTCGCACATAGGAACTTCTATACTATTTAAAGCACAACAGGGTAACAGCCCAGTCCTAAAAAAGCGAAATTAGTGGACATGCACAAGAGATCGTGTATTTTATGTATAGGGAATCCTTTGTCTGAAAACCCTTGATTTAAAATACATGGAAATATCTATTGTATTACGTAAATATCGGAAGAATCGAAAGAGTAAGCCTTTTGTAAGAGATTTTGGTTGATTGCTATACTTTAATATATCTAGATAAGAGCCACGGGAGAAATCTTGAATTTATAACCTCTCATTTCATCAGAGGAAGGATCGAATGATGTTTTGAGTGTTTCCCAAGCAAAACCCAAGTGTTGAGCAAATTTCTATCGAAGGCGCAAGCATTCCACCTCTAGGAAGTGAGCTTGGCTCCCCGGCGTGGGGCTCCTCTCCACCGTAACCAATGATAACCTTAATTATACGTCCCTAATAAGACGGTAAGCTTCCCGAGTCTCGGGGAGGCGTGGCCAACAAATCCTACCGTGAACACATTCGCCCACCCACAGAGGAACTAAAGTACGGGAGGCAACGAGGGGAGAATATTCCTCGAGGATTCCCTCTACGTCTCGCTCCAAGTCCTCCCGCCTCCCTTTCCTTCGTCCTCACTCACGGCACTACGGGAACGTGACCGGTGAATGAGCTAGGAACACGCTTCGAGTCGATTGGAATGGATAGTTACGCCCTGTCACGATATTTCAGAGTTGCCTCCGGACGGTCTTGTTTCCAAACACGGATCCATCGTCACTAAGTGGTTTAATAAGTGCTGAACAAAATCGTTTTTATTTGCCCAAAATTTTACGACCGAGGTACAGGAAATAAATACATTTATATATCATTTTTCCTCACTTTATCTCGTGTCATAATTATCCTGTTTGAATAAAATACACTGGAAAACCTGATGAAAAGCGTGGAGACCCGTAATTAGAATTCGACAATAGTGAAAGCGCTTTAATTTTTCCGTTTCTCATCTCCTCTGTCCTCCCACATCATCTTCTACCTCTACTTTTAGAGATTGCTCCCCAAATTATCACAATGCGTGTTGCAGGGGCCGAGCCACCACTATAAATTCATTCCCACCAGTGAGTGTTAGAAATTATACACGCAGGAGGAAGGTACATTCAGGCATTACGTTCATGGCGAAACATTATTCACTTCAGGCGGGAACAATGTCAAAGTAAATATAATTCACATTAAAAATAACTACAAAATATATACACTACCTTTTCTAACAAACGATAGGACCATGTCAATTTTAAACTCTATTCCTACGAGAAAAGTTACTTTTTTAAATCTATTCGATCTACAATCTATCTCCCAGATTTGACGTGCTTGATCTCAACTACGGTGATATGACGGGGTTTTTCATATGCCTTTAACCTCTTCATTGAAGTAATCAGCCTCAAATTATATAATACATTTAACCGGCCTATATACGTACGTATTAGCCAAGAAGCGCTTTCAAAAATTCGAATTATACCGCATTTATTTGCAAGACTGAAAATGCTCTCTAACATCTCACTTTATGTCCCCTGCCACACGCTCTTGTGGCGGCTTGCAGGGTATTATGTAGATGTAGATGAAGAGACGTATAAAAACTGCAATTATATTATCAAAAAATAATAATACTAAACTGTATCTAGATGTATCTGAAAAAATAAAAATCAATATATTTATTGACAGCTAAAATTTTTCCAAATTGTTGAAATACAAGCTGAATAATGAACCTTAAAACATCCGTAGCGTCTTAAACCTACGATATCTTATCAGAAAAGAACGAAAGAAAGACAGTGGTGATAAATTTTTGATACCCGAAAAATAGTAAAAGGAATCCACAGGTTTTTAAAATATTTTCAAATAATGTGAAAAGCGTTAAATAGCAATAAAAGTTTTATAAATTCCTTTCAAGTCTCATAATTTATTACATAATTTTACCATAGAAAATCTCTAATCACTCCGCTCTATAGATTAGACTTTATCTTTGATTTTAATAAATAAACTTCAATATCTATACTGATTTTGATATTACGTGCATTAGTCATCCTTTACTAAATTCAAGTTTCCTTTATCTTTCCACCTATATCTATATCTGTAATAAGTCGTTTTTTAGTCTGACCTATATTTTAATTCTATAGATGCCTACGGCGAAGGTCATTTATCAAAAATTCGGAAATATAAGAAACTTACTCCTTGAAAACCATCATGATTATTTCTTCGAGGCTTTATTACGTACAAAATTCCTTCCAATATGATTTTTCATTATCCACACAAATTTTGCGCGATTTATATATTGCGTAGACTTTTCTAACTTTTCCACCAACGTTCAAATTTATTCAAACAAGACCCATTACTCTTAAATGAATATAATTTCTAAACAAAATATTCATACGTCCGTAACAAAAATAATAAAGGCACCAGCAAAAAAGTCCAGATGTAAAATTATCATTAATTACTCCTAAAGCTAAAAAACTACGCCTGCACGATAATTTAATACGGTAAGAGTGAATTTTAAAGAATACAGCTAATATAAAACTTGAGACATGGATCCAGCTGGAAACATTTCTGGGTAAGGAAACACGAAATAAACATGTTTCATAAATTAGGTGTACATATGTTATGATTTATACTCAAGAAGTAAGCGATATAGATAAAAATTGTCTTTATCTCTGAAAAAATATTTTTCCGCCTCAAAAAAATATTTGGAAATAATATGGAGAAGGTACGTCCGGGCAGAAGCATCGGAAGAGTTATGTAATGGCGCCAGACTACGTCGAGAAGGCCACCCTCATATCCTCAAGTAAGTCAATAAAAGTACATACATATAATCTTCATTTGTTTCAATATATCTTATTAAAATACATTGATCTTGTGTATGAGATTAACCTATCTAGTTTATGGGTCAAATTCGAGATATAGAGATTATCTATGAAATAGGTGAGTACTGTCATGCTTTAGAAGTCAAGGAAATTTAATGGCACTCGGGGGATATAAAGAGCCTCCTTGGGTAAGACGAATAAAAATGTAAGGAATCATATGGTGAAAATTTGGCGAGAGATTTCAACTAAATAATAAGAAATCTGTTGTTACGCGGTAACCACCATACATTTACTAGTGTGTGCAAATAAAAAGTAAAATTTCAAGGCAAATTTAATCAATTACATAACGGCAGGCTTGTACCAGCATGCTATTGAGGAAGATTCCCAATAAATAGCCCAAATTGGATGTCATAAGGACAAATGATATAAACCGTAAGAACTTGAATCAAACAATTATTAATTTTCTCAATATTTCTATTAATCACTCAAAGACGCCTGAAACATGGAAAATTAAGCAATTGCTTATTAGACCAATATAGAGAGGTGGAATAAAAAAGTTGTGCAGGCAAATATTGTCTTAAGTCAAATGTGGCAGCAACATTTAAACGACTCTTCTAGAGGCCCTCTTTTATTTAATCTAGTATAGGTTTTGATTTAATCTAGCTAGGTATAATAATATCAGTGATTTTCAATATTGACTGAGGTAAATTTACTAATTAAGGTAAGTTTCTGTTGAGCTACTAGTTACGAGTATATATGTTCATATTCATCTTAACTAATCCGTCTTCAAATCTAAATGCTTCCTATGACATATAATTACTTCCAAAATCCCTATTCTCTTCGTTATTAAAATCCCTACCTCGCTTACCCAATATTCTTCCCTTCACTACATCCTTGGCCTCTGAATATCCCTTCCATCCATCTATCCCTCGCATTCATTGGACTTCACTCAGCATATTCCTCTCCTTTCCTGCCATTCCAGGCACTTGCTCATTAAATTTCCTCTTCGTCCGCCTCATATTCTCAATCCTCCGCCAAACTCACGTCTCAAAATCCTCCGTATTCCCTTCATCATCTTCCTCAATGATCAGATTTCGGGTCCATATTGTAATACAATGAGAGTGTCCACTAACGTAAACTCACTATCAGGTAAGTTAACTTTCTAGGATTTCGACACTTGCAAAAATAAAAACAGTTCCACAGGTTATATTTAACAAATTCGATCTCACTTTCGATTTCACTAGATCATCACCAAGAGTACAGTTACACATTTTAAGTAAATTCTTAATAATATGCTAGAGAGATTGAAAACGGTATAGTTTGTGATATATACCCTGTAAAAGTAAAAGAAATGTGTTTTATTTTACGAAATTTTACTAATTTTTTCTTCAAAAATATTTCCCTCTCATCAACTCCTTTCTTTTCTCGAATGTCTTGTTTTCTTATACAATAAAATTTTGCCTTGTTTTAGTGTTGTACTCTAACATTTGCTTTAGCGGAACCGTACAAACTGTTCAACCTTATTCTATTATAGTATAATATTTAGCATCGTCGTCCTAACATTATCTCTTGACTTTCGTTTTCCCACTATTAATATTCATTCCAAACCTCTAACAATGGTGTTCTAATTCTCTCAACGAGGTGTGCGACCCTTTGGCTGAATGATTTTCAATATGCGAAAAAATATATCTACACGGAAGGGGTATCCCCTTGGATCTCATATTCAGTTGCAGAATTATCCTTCGGTTTAACAGCGAAATCTGTATTTTGATTTAATCTTTGAGGCAAAGAAGTGAAAGAAACCTAAGATAAAGCCCAGACCATAAAGAAGGGGTTGGTATGAGCCAAAGGCATTAATCCAGATTAAAATATTCCACGGTTACAAATATCTGATGAGTGGCTTGCAAAACAACTTCCTCTCTCCTTCCCTCCAATACGCGTTATATACAATGATGGTGAATTTGTGATTAGACCCTTGTCTTTTGGAACCACTATTAGCACACGCGCATCCTTACATATATGCCGCCCGCATCTTTCTTCAGAAGTTAAATGCGGAAACCACGCAGGATAAACTTCATATGAAGGATAGAAGTGGATAATTTACATGTAGGTGGCCCTTTTAATAATTTACAAGTAATGAGAATATAATGCCTTTCCAAGGTGGGTAATGGAAGGAATGAAAATAACAAGTAAGTTTAACAAAAGGAAGATATCAAGTACCATGAGAAATGCCATGTAGACTGTTTTTGGATACTTCCCGAGGAGAGGACATGTTTCCTTAAGAGATATTTCGTAGATATTCTCAATGGTAGCCTTGTAATGCAAAAACACCCCGGCATTGAAATGAATAGCATCCGGCATAGAAACAACATATCACGCATTTCATTAGAACAACATATAAGTTAAGTCAATTATATTTCTACTCGGAAAGCAGGACAGATAAAATCACATTTTTTACTTATTAGGTCATCTAATAAAATTTAATTAAAGCTTGGATATACCTGGGAGGGTCCAGAGATGTAACCGGGCGTTTAACTCGGATCCCCCGTTCAGTAATCAAGCACTTTTCTCTCTCTGCTACGTTGGTCTCTTTTCTCATTTATAAATTGGAAATTTTTATTTGAGGGCAAGAAGTAATCCTTTTGCGTTGATTTACAAATAGAAATAATTATTTACTTCGTTCATAATAACCAAAATTGTAATTCCTTTACCGACTGTAATTCTTACCCTAAGAATCTCACACATTAGTATTTAGACATGTTGACATTTAGACAGGATGAAAAAAGAACTGAAAATAGCATCGGAACGCACAATGTTTTAGCAAATAACTTGTAATAAGGTGAATAAAATAATATATTTAACTTCCGTTTAACTATTTCCGAATTATTTAAAAAACAATTCGTTCTAATTTAATCGCAGAAGATTCAAACTTCCTAACTCATTCTCGATTCAGTGCCACAGTGAGATTTCTCTCTGCAAGGAATAGCAAAGGCGTCCGATATGATGATTTTAGAGTCTAGTATTATTCCAGCGACGTCTTTCCTGGATATTTTCAAAAGATCAGTAGGAACGGCGTGATAATGACGGAGAATCTATTCCGAAGCACCGTGCTCGTTAGTGCTGCCTTGTCACCATCGATGATGACTGAGATTTGCTCGCACCTTCCACTGGAACTCAGTTGACGAAATTCGACTTCGGGAACGGCGAATTTTGTGGAAACAATGTGATCAATCGAGCAAAATTTATTAGAAACACAACTTATTCTTGGAGAAAATTTTTTATTGGAGAAATTGCCTTATACGTAATATTCCTAAGAAGTTCTTTTTTAATTTCAAATGATGAAAAACTCCCCCATGAACTACGACCTTGACGTAGTGGAAGAGCTTGTGTGTTCCAATGACCCTTAGAGCTTCACTGGCAGGAGAAATTATTTTGCTCCTGGTAGGGTCACCCATGCCA
>WURS02016559.1:0-12134 GCA_011762765.2 Rhinocypha anisoptera | reverse complement strand
ACCCAGGAAAAGATGGGCGGACAAGGTGGAGAGCGACGCAAGAGATATCCTAGGAACCAGGAACTGGAAGGACGCGGTTAGTGACAGGAAAAGTTGGAGGCATAATTTGGAGGCGGCCAAGGCCCGAATTGGGCTGTAGCGCCAATAAAGAAGATATAATAAAAAAACGAGAGAAAACAGGCAGGGTGAAAATAAAATATATACATTACTCTTCCTATGGATTCCTATGACCTAGTTTATTTTGATCTCTAATGGTTCTGGGGAAAATTGACATTTTAAATCTATTCGTTCTACAACCCATCTCCCTGATTTTCCGGGCGTGGTCTAATATACTATAGTATGACGGGGTTTTCAATATGCATTTAACCTCTTCCTTGAAGTAATCTGCTTCAAATTTTTACAAAAATATTTACCTATATTTCAGCCTAACTCCTCCAATAACTTCGTTACACTGCTACGTTAATCATAAGAGCATTTAGCAAATCTGGCTGCTCTACGTTGCATTCGATTTAGTTTTAAGACTAATTCTGCCTCATGGAGATCCCACACACTCGAAGCGTACTCAAGATGAGGTCTAAAAAGCGTGAAATAACACCGCTCTTTTACCTCCTCGTTACATTTTCCGAGTATTCTTTTTATGAATTCTAATTTTTTATTGGCTCTACCACAAATTTCTCGAATATGCTTTCCCCACGAAAGGTCTCTAGATATAGTAACGCCTAAATATCACACATTTGATATAATGGGCTCTTTTATGTGATAATTGATTTCGGGTGAACTACTCTTCCTCCAAAAGTTCATCGCCACACATTTAAAAAAATTTAGTTTCAATTGCCATGTATCACACCAATTATTAATCGCATTTAGGTCGTTAGACAAAGCTTCTCTATCTTCCTCGCGGAATATGTCCCGGTATACTACTGTGTCGTCAGCAAAGAGGCGAGTTTTACTGGTGATTACCATACTAATGTCATTTATATGTAAAAGGAATAATAGAGGACCGATAACGCTTCCCTGTGGGACATCAGATGAGACACCTACTGTATCCGATGACACGCCATCTACTACGACCCTTTGCTGATGGTCTGTTAGGAAATGGTTAATCCAGCTTATAACGTTCTTATCTATCCCTTAGGATTCCAGCTTTATGAGTAACTTCCTATGGGGAACCTTTTCCAATAGTTTTCTTGAAATCTAGAAAGATGGCGTTCACTTGAACGCTGTTCTCCCCGGAGACCAAAATGTCCTGAGTGGAAAGTGCAAGCTGCGTTTCGCATGATCTGCCTTTGCGGAATCCATGTTGGTTATTCATGAGCAAACACTGAGAATCGAGATGCCCCATAATTGAACTTACAATTATATGTTCTAAAATTTTGCATGGGATGGATGTGAGAGAGATAGGTCAGTAGTTACTGGGGTCCTCTTTATCGCCCTTCTTAAATACCACCATGACGTTGGCAGTTTTCCAATCCTTGGGAACAGTATGATTGCTTAGAGATTTCCTAAATATTATTCTCAAGTAAGGAGCTATCTTTGATGCCATTATTTTGTACACACGCTCATGAATTTGATTGGAACCTGGTGATTTATTTGGGGCGATATCTTTAAGTTGGTGTTCAATGCCACGGCAGAGAATTACAATTGGAGACATCAGCTGCTGGAAATGTTTTGTTAGCGAGACGATTCTGTCGAGTGCTTTGTGAAAATGCTTAGGAAAAAGGAGTTTAATGCGTTCTCTTTCTCGAAACTGCCAGTTAATTTCTTTCCGTTGATATTCAGTGATTGTACTGTTGTTGTTTCCTTGTACTTCCCTGACATAGGACCATAATGCTTTTGGATTATCGTGTAAACATTCTCCTAATATTTTACTTTCAAAATCACTTAATGCTTTACAACACGCATTCCTTGCTATTCTTTGCTTTGCTCCTTGCTCCTTATTCCTTGCTATTCTTGCTATATATTGCTTTGATGATGATATTTCGTTTGTATCATTCAATTACTTCGTTATTTTCTTTATTAGAACTGCCGCGGTGTGCACTCTTCATTTTTGCATGGCATTCCCTTTGATGATTTAATGCTTTACGTACTTCTGCATTGTACCATCTAGGTTCGGTGCCTTCTCTTTTGAGTTTAGCTGGTATGTGCTTCTCTATTCCAGGCCGTATTACATCAAGGAATCCATTCCATAAACTTTCAGCACTTTTATTTATGCAAGTTTGCTTGAATGATTTAAACGATTTACGCAACTCGCTCTTTAAACTGTCGTAATCTGCTTTTACGCTTCTCCTTGCTCCTAGTTGTCATATTAAATCTAACATTCACTATCTTATGGTCACTTGTTCCGTCAAGAGTAGAAACATTTATTACATCCTCGGGTAGGTTGGTTGCTAATAAATTGAGTATATTATTACCTCTAGTCATTGTCTTTACTAACTGATGCAACGAGTTTGAGGTAAACATGTGTATTAGTGATTCACATAACTCTTTATCCTTCCCCCCTGTTTTGAAACAATAACTATCCAGTCTATGGAGGGGAAATTAAAATCCCCACCAATTATCATATGTCGTCTTATCCTGGGAGTTTATAAATGTTTCTTCTCTTTCTAGTTCTAAAATGGACATAAGATCGGCGTATAGGAGGCCTATAGAAGGCGCAAAGATTCATGCTCTACAGATATTTTTTAGGGCTAGGGGATATGTCCAAAAGCTTTTTGTATTTAAATTTTTTTAGAATAGCTAGCTAGTACATTTATGATTGAACTTGGTTCAATGTCCTGTTGAATGAATTAATTTTCAGGGTTTCATTTCATAACTTGTGCACCCAAATCTATGTTAGGCAATTGTTGTACATGAACTTGGATTACTTTCTGGGCAGAGCTGCATAATAAGGTGTTCACTGAGTTATCTGGTGTCATTTTATTCACTGAGATCGTTAGGTAATATCCTCCTGGTTGTGTAATTAAGTGACAGAATTTAAGATGTGGTGAGTAATATGCAGGAGCATGTACACAGTGGGGAGATGTGTGTGTCGCTTTGTCCATAATGAATATATGAGTTGCAGCATTGCCAGGGTACAAGTCCTTGGTGTCGAATGCCTTAAAGGGTCTCCCCCTTTTTTTTCATGTTGCAGGTGCACATGAAGCGCCACCTTGGTGAAAAGGACCACGAGTGTACATTGTGTGGGAAGCTGTTCACACGCAGAGATGGATTGCGCAAACACCTGCTTTGTTTCCATCGTGGCGAGAAGCCATTCGTGTGTGGGGTATGCGGCAAGAGGTACAAGGGTCACATAACGCAGCACGCAAGGACTCATTCGGAGGAGCGACCCCACGTGTGCCCCGACTGCGGAGCCGCATTTGTGCAGCGCTCACAGCTCACCGTCCACCGACGGATCCACACGGGCGAAAAGCCATATGAGTGTCGGGTTTGCAAGTGAGTGTGCACGGTCGCTTGGAATCCCCGATAAACTCATCCGAGTAGAGTCTTATTCCTTGCTTTCTCTTATGGTATCCATTGCCCTATGTATTGTCCACCAAGGTACAAGTTCCATTTTGATAGGTAGTAGAAAGAGCAATACAACAAACAAGGGGTAATGAGGACTTCATTCAAATCTGCAAAGTGGGGAATTCTAAGGTACAGGTGACCAAATAATCATTCACTCAGGGACACATTTGGTGATAAAAAATCACAGAAATATGAAATAACTAAGGGATAGGGACACTCAAACATATGTTTTTATTGTTAGGATGGTTTCTTAAGTAATTTGTAATACATTTGTGGCTTGAATAAGACTTTATTTTTATTTTAGACTACAATTAGAAAATTATAATTGTCAGTGAAATCAATTAATTATTATAGTGTTGCATATAAACATTGTTTGAAGCTTTATTGTAAAACCTATTTGCTGTTAGGTAACTACTTAATTTGTATGGATGGTCAGCTGTTGACTTAGTTGTGAGTGTCAGACACACTGTTGTGAGCAATAAACTGGACACTGAATATACAGAAAATGTTCCATTTTTATTTTATACATTACCATTAATTTGCAAGTTGCACAGCTAATTATGTATCATGTAGGACAGAATAGGCACATTTGGGTGTGTGGTTTCATTTTGATTTTTTTTTCTCTATGATCCATTGGATTGTTAAAGTAATCTAATGAAAATTATATTTTAAAAACCATGCATACAATTCATTTCAAGAGAAGAGCTTTTAAAACTTGCCTGCTATTTGAAAATGTGTTATTCATTTTTTTGTTATTTTCTGTTATTCTACTATCTGTCTTGATGCCTGGTCATTATATCTTGCATATGCTTTAACAAAATTCATCTGACCTTTAAATTAGGTAAATTTCTTTCTGATGATTGTATAAGACTTGGTTGTATAAAAATTGGTGTCTTTGATTAATTTATGCATTTTTATCCTTAAACTGTTTTATTATTGTATCTACTTAAATTTTTCACCTTTGAATCATTTCAGGCGTGCATTTGCGCACTCCACAGCCCTAAAACTTCATGTCCGAAGACATACTGGGGAGAAACCCTTCAAATGTCTCATCTGTGGAGCATCATTTGCACAGTTGCCTCACTTAAAGAAGCATATGCGTTGCATTCACAAGTCAGACAAGCCATATCTCTGCCCGGCTGGCTGCGGTCGCTTCTTCAAGACAAAGAATGAGTTGGAGGCACACCAAGAGAAGGACAAATGCATGAAAACGGAAGAGACAAGCCCGGATCAGGGGACAGACTGCAAGGGGGAACCCAGGGAGGACGTGGATGTGGATGATGCACTAAGTAGCATGGATGTGAACACATTAGTAGAAGGTGTAATGGACACAAAGGTATGCCATATTTGTTTGGTACTCCTTATTAAAATACCCTTGTTGTTTTCAAGATCTGTGTGTAGTTTCACTCAGTTTTACAAGCTTTGATTTTGTTAGTCGGTATAAAGTTTTGATTAGTAGGAAGCTGTTATATAAAGATCATATAATTACAGTCAAAACACCATTTCAGGAAAATCGTATTTGTAAATCATGACTGTTTTCATCTGTTATCATTAATTTCCCTTAACTCATTTGTTTAATGTATGTTACAAATCTCTAATGAATTTTCATATTCAGGGCACATCACACATAACTCTTACATCAACAATCATTGATCCTCATGACAAAACTTCTCCACTCTCTATCAGCACCTCCAATCCAAAATTCCAGTGACTCCTCCATCATTATTTCACTCCCAGCATGGCAACCTTTCACCAGTTGACGTGAGAATACTGGGTAAATGCTCGCAGGACACCAAGGAGCTTTCTCACAAAACCTTTGTAAGACCGATACTAGAATACGGGGCTTTAGTCTGGGATCCCTAATTGTCATGCCACATTAAGACAATTGATAGAGTCCAAAGGAGGGCGGCGAGGTTCATTACGGGAAATTATGAAAGAAAGGCAAGCATGACAGAGATGGTCAAGAAATTAGGTTGGGAGTCTCTAAAGGATAGGAGTAAACAATTCAGGCTGAAGGCGATATTCAAGGATAATGTAGGAGAAACCGCGTGGGTAGACATTAAGGAGAGAATGAGAGACCCAGCTTACTCCTCAAGGAACGATCATAACCACAAAATCGAGCCTCCCAGGCAGAAAACGAACTGGGGAAAATATTCATGGTTCAACAGAGGTGTTGTGTTGTGAACCTTGTGGAGAAAAGCATTTTAGACCCTTTGCTAAAAAATACAAAGGTCTTCATCAAACGCCTGAAAAAATTAAATGTATTTCTTCTTGATTTTATTTTTGAATTCAGGGGTTCTTAATTTTTTTACTTAATTTGATTATTATTTTGTATTGCTGCTATTTTTCACCTTACTGTTATACATCACTGTTTACTGTATGATTCTATTGTATTTTTGATCGAACGTATGAGTTGCCATCTGACCACACGGTCAACTTGTAACTTTGTAATAATAATAATAATAAACTGAATGCAAAAATTAGTTTTGGCGAATAACTCGTAGAAGCGTTTTTCAGGGCGTCTCAAAGTTGCGTCCCAGGGAGTACGAATGTAAGAAGCAAAAATGGGGATTCTCGCGAAAAAACTATTCGCAAGCGGCGGAATGAAACCGCCCGACTAAATTTTCACTCGAAAAAAAAAGAAAGCAAACTTTTATTCCGAAAGCTGAATCAACCTTTCTCTCCTATTAAGTGCAAAATTCGCAGCGGAGAGAGAGACTCGGATCCAGGCGGATTTTTCAGGCCTGGAGCGGTGCATTTGCGTCCGCACTGCGGTTTCCCTTTGCCGAATGTTCCTCGGGATCATAAATTAGGTGCTTCATATATAAATCCGTCAATGTGTGAGACCTTGCAATCACCCCTCCCCTCCCCCCACCCGCCACATGGGGATTCCGGGGTCAGCAAATTGAGCGCGCGAGTCGGGAAGTGGTGCAGCTGGAGCTGACGTCCGATCGCCTGGACGAGCGCAAATTGTGAACTTTGGATCTACCACAGAGCGCGCGCAGCATCCATCTGCCTCCCCCTCGTTCGAGCCGCGCGATGCAACTTTGATTCCGCCTGACGTTCCCTCCAGGGACATATGGGCACCACCGCGACGACCAGAATTACCCACCCGCCCACACACATACCCGCCGAAGTCTCTTAAATGATTAGCTCTCTCCGTCGACCCTCGCGCAGTAATCAAGAAAACAGAAGGGCTAAAGCTCGTTTTCGGTCATCAATAGGGTCTTTCCGATAGGTGAGGGCGATACCCTCCCCATTAAAACATTAATTTTTATTACCCATAATTCATATTGAATGTACAAAAACTTTGTATTTTCCACATAAAATTTTTGCAAAATGGAAAAAATTCGGGTATATAAATTGATCATCATCATCAGTACTTCAATCCGAAGATTCAGTACTCCTTGGTAGGTCTTCCTTCTAACGTCTCTAATAATTTTCCCTATATATTTGTCCCTCGGACTTCCTCGAGGGGCCCTCTCCTCTATTTTTCCTTCTATTATATTCTTCTAAAATTATAAAATGATTATAAAGTATAAATTGTTATGCGAATGTAATGCAGCTTATACAGGACAAACAGGAAAGAAGTTCCAGGAGAGAGTGAAAGAACACCAAGCGTGTTTTAAAAACAGAAATGAAGCGGAGGAGAAAAGTGGATTTTCTCATTTTGCAAAGCATTTGATTGAGAATGGACATGTATTTCTGGAATAAGTGACTTTATCCCAGGAATTTTGATTGTAGAAAATACAAGGGCCCAAGACTGGAGACCCTCTAGAACGATTAGATATTTCAAACAGTGTCCGTTGCAAACAAAACATTGTAAACGAGTTTCTCTGTGCCTCCCACTCCCCCCTCCTTTCTCTTTTTACCTACAAAGTATGGGCGGGGGACTCCCGCCCCCCTCCCCTCCCGCTACGCTTCATTAACCTTGCTCACATTACCCTACCACAATCCTTCCACCCCCCTCCCATTTACCCTTGTACCCACCCCCATTTTTTGTTTTATTTTTTTTTTATTTTAACCGTTCCCACCCCCACTTTTTGAATAGTACGTATATATACGTGTATAGGTGTATTGTACCGACGCTTCAACACACGGGTACATCAAATGATGATGACGTTATACGTCGAAACCTGGTCGTGTTTTGAACAAATTTTATGTGGAAAATACAAAGTTTTTGTACATTCAATATGAATTGCCGTTTACACCAAGTTACGCCTGAAACAACTGATTTCATTTTACCCATAATTCGAAAAGTGCGAATTGCTGGCATGTCGTTTATAGCGAAATGGTGATTCTATGTGGTTTTTAAATAGACCATATTATCGGATTTAAAAAACATTTTCTTCTTCTTCCGATTCATATCCACCAATGGATGTTCGCGATCACAACTTCCATCGCTCCTCTGCTTCCTGTGGTGTACATCAGTGACTGAACAAGATGCAGCCGCGTCCGTTGCTTCATGTTTTGCATCCATACATCTTATTTCGTCCAGCTCCCTTTCTTCAAACTCCAATTTTGCCTTCGTTTATCATCTGGAAAAATTGGCACTTCTCATGTTATGTCTTACATGTGCCATTTTCAGAGGAAAAAATTAAATTTAAAAAATATTTCCGATTTTTTATTCCTCCCCGTCACACACCCTTGCGGTGGCTTGTAGGGTATTTCGTAGATGTAAATGTCGAACAAGCCCTAGTTAGTAATTCAGCCAAAGGACTGCAGACCTTGTTGAAAGCTTTACAAGACCAATGTCAAAAGTTTGGGTTGAAAATTAACAGTAAGAAAACGAAAATAATGAGATTTTCGAGAAGTAGAAAGGATAGGCTGAATATAAAGCTAGGAGGGAATAAATTAGAACAGGTAGAAAAGTTTACTTATTTGTGAAGCATCATAGAGGAAAATGGACGTAGTGTCATGGATATCAGACGAAGAATTGCATTAGCAAAAGAGGCCTTTGGGGAAAGGAAAGAGTTAATGAGAGGGACCCCAAAAAAATATTTAAAGAAAAGATTAGTAGTAAAAACTCTAATATGGAGCGTAGCACTATATCGATCCGAAACCTCGTCCATGAGGAAGGATGATGAGCATAGATTGTAGGCTTTTGAGATGTGGGTTTGGCTACGGAACGAGAGAAGGTGAAGTGGAGTGAGAGGAAAACGAACGGAGTTTTGAGGATGGTGTAAGGGGAGGAGAGGCGTTTGCTGCGAGCGATCCAAATAAACAGGAAAGGTGGATGGTAAAGGTACTCAGAGGTTGTTGAAGGTTGTAATAGAGGGCAGAATGTGGGGGAAGTGGGGTAGGGGTAGGAAGAGAATAGGGATTTTGGACAGAATGATAGGGGGGTAGGAAGTATGCAGATTTGAAGAGGAATTATAGTTAGACGTTATGCGGCCAACCTAAGCTAATGCTCATCAAAAACCTACCTTAACCGGTAGATTACCCTTCATCATCAAATGCATGTGGAATATTGTGTCAGACATTCGAATGGAAATACTTGGTTAGTCCAGTATTAGCGCATCCACTAAAGAGCATAGTATTATTAAACGTCGATAATAACCTCATTTGTGAATGTAAGTCACTGTTGAAGTGAGAGCTTGGGAAACTTTTTTGCACTCAGATAAATTTAATTTATGTATTTATATGCCCAATGTGTATGTATATATATATATTTATGTATTAATGCCCAAGTGACCACCGGAAAGGCTTGAACCTGAACACGCGGCGTGCTCTTCCTTGCAGGTCGGACGCTTCCCGCTCCGGTTCGATGTCGCGTGTGCGGTGACAAGTCGTTCGGCAAGCACTACGGCGTGTATAGCTGCGACGGGTGCTCGTGCTTCTTTAAGAGAAGCGTGCGGAGGAATCTCACCTACGCGTGCATAGGTAAGTGCCGACGCGAGAGGAAGGCGTGTCTCGGGCGGGCGTAACTCGAGAGCGAAGGTAAGGGGGGAGGACGTGGAAAGTTCCGTCAATAAGGAAGCCTAGTTCTTCCGGTATTTTTTATCAGGTTGAGGCTTTCAATATACGTGGCATATTATTTTTCCCACATATTCCCCGCTCCGGGTAGTAAGGCGACCGTCCACAATTTAACTCCTAAAGCATGCTCCTGTAACGTCTGGCCTATTGTTGTGATGTTGTGCACTGGCCATTTGTTTCATTGTTGTTGATGTGGAGTAGAATTTTGGATGGTTAAGCGTTGGATAGCTTTTGTTTTGTGTTTGTGTAAGGGGAAGAGCGGGGATTGTTGTGGAGGGATAGCGGGGACTGTTGAGTGCGAAGTGGGGGATTGTGAAGTGAGAAACGAGAGAATAAAGTCGTAAATTTGGAAGTGTGCGGCGTTTTTTTTTGCTTTACTCCCGAGGAGGAGAATAGTACAAATAATTTTGACGTTACACTCCCAAAAATCAGCATGGTGGGCTAACAATCGCATTTAAGCGAACCACCAAAACATTTTTATACTCACTTGTTTTTACTATACAATAAGGTACCAACTGGTGATAAGCGATGTACATTTCTCAATAATAAACCATCGCTATGAAAATATTATCGAGGTTGTGAGGGCATATCGACATGTTGATAACTATGCACTATAACCATAGCGTTATAATTTAGGCAGAGTGAGCCTCCTGGCTGAGCAGTAGAGAGAAAGCTGTTCCATCATTGAAACCACGTGACTTTTCCGCGGTGGTGGTTGGTTTTAACATAAATTACATTACTACACGCTCAACCATTATACACACTCATTGCCGTAAATTGAAATCGGAAACTCAAAATCTAAAGAC
Source organism: Rhinocypha anisoptera (assembly GCA_011762765.2). Taxonomy (NCBI): domain Eukaryota; kingdom Metazoa; phylum Arthropoda; class Insecta; order Odonata; family Chlorocyphidae; genus Rhinocypha; species Rhinocypha anisoptera. The sequence continues at coordinate 1,848 of WURS02016559.1, read as the reverse complement.
CATAAGATTTCATATGCAAACAGGAAAATCACTAATTTTTCCATTTTAAAAGTTCCACAGAAGTATAGAAAACATTGTGGCAACAAAGTCTTACTCAAATTCCCGACGACAATATTATAAGCTAAAATAAAAATATGAAAAGCCACAAAAAATTAAAATTCATAGTTAGTAATTCTTAGTCCTGTTATTGGATTAGAATTAAGTTATTTCCTGAAAGGATTACTCACTTGGCATTTTACTCCAACGGAACTCTTAATATAGATAAATAAACAAAAGGTCTAACCATGACAGAAGCGTCGTTTTGCCTTAAGTCACGTGACCAATGATTGCACAATGCCAAAACTCGCTCTACCTATGACTATAACATGCAATTTTTTCGTAATGTCAATATCTTCCATATCGTAGAGTCAGAAATAAATATCGACCAAAATATTGTGCACCTGGTGTTTACTATATAGACCAGGGGCATGGGTGATGTGTTTGTCCAGATGGGTTTTTTCTATGACTTGAAGAGGTGTAAAATGACCATAGCCGTCGAAGCACCCTGTAAACAAAAATACTACCACAGCCCGAGTGCCAAGTCATCACACGAAAGATGCTGCAAAACAATCGGTAGACTTTGATTTCGTTGAATATGTAATTTGAATCTGAGTTAAAATTTTAAATTTTGAGTTGTTTATAAAATGATATACTCTCATAATTTTATGACAAGTGGACATCCACTGGCTTAGGAGTAAGAATAATTTCTATATTAAATCATAAATCTTAAATTAATTAACCAAAGCATGTCTTTCTGTAAAAAACATATCAAAATACTTAGTTCCAGGACAACAGCAAATTTTCAAACTGTAGACATTTGAACTTGATTTGTTGAAACTATTTTCGGAAGTATTATATATATATATTAGTTTATGTATAAATATTAACTATACACACATACACATATATATAGTTAAATAAAATAGTGTTTGAAATTATTCTTGAAAAATTAGGTCTGATTCTTCTTGCAGTTACGGTTAGATTTGCAATTGGTTCTTGGGTCGTTAAATATATACCACTAACTTAGATACAGGGGAATAGAGTCCATTGTAATTACCAGACGTTGCATCCAAAGTGATTACAGATGTATTGATCGCCAATGACGTCACGATTATCCTTCTCATTAGTCCCTGTCGAGTCATATTTACATCACACGTGCAGTGAGAATTGGTGGCTGTCAAGGATTGCTTACGTAATGCCAGAAGATTGACAACTTGTCATTTAGGATTAATAATAAGCTTCATGGTCCGTAACAATAAAACATACATTCTAAATGGCAAAAGAAAAACCACTCGAACAAATAGTAATTGGTTAATCAACTCGAAACGTAAATTGAATATGGAAATTGAAGAACAAATTGCAAATTGAGGCGGGGAGAGAGGTCTATACTTTTTGTGACATCACAAGCTGCCGACGTCCACGGAGGCCAAGATAGCCAGCCGGTCTACTACGTCATTCAAAGTCAATATTTTAAAGAAAGAGCTTACGGGAGGGTCATCTCTCATTATTTGACGCTCCTAAATTATTACGTAATCGCTCATTAGTTTACGGATGGAATCAACTCAGAAACCGACAATTTGTGCGCGATATGCCACATTTCAATTACGGTAAAAACACTTTAACTCGCGCTCAAGGTCGTTGTCAAGGGGAGGGGGGGGGGAAGAGGGAGGCAGCTGACCCCCCCCCCCCCCCCCACAAAAAACAAAAAAGACAAAAAAAAAAAAAAAAAACAAAAAAAAAACAAAAACACAAAAAAAAAAAAAAAAACCCATAAAAATGAAAAGCACACCGAAGAACCCCAAACCCCCC
>WURS02016548.1:0-12134 GCA_011762765.2 Rhinocypha anisoptera | reverse complement strand
AGGGAGTCATAATACACTTTTTCTACTTATCTGGTAGTTAAAGCTTAACAAAGACTTTAACAGAGAGTCATAATACCTGCCCTAAGTGACATGATCAGGTGATATTAAATACAGAAGTTTTCTAAATATACTATGGCTAGAAAGGGGTGGGGGAAACATGGGGTCATTATTGTTGTGTGATTTGTTGCTATTGGTGGGGGCCATGCAGAAGAAGACTCACTTATAGGGTCAGGAGGTTGTGGGGGAGGGAGGGAGGAGAGGTGGGTGGTGGTTAAAGAACTGGTGTTGCATAAGGAGGAAGCGGGAAAGGTATAGCTGTTCATTATTGAGCAAAATGCAGTATTTTGAATTCATGTTTTGAAAAATTTCTAAACTCTCTAAGGCATCCAGTCAAGTCCTTTTCTTTCTTTATGTAAAAAATAATACCAAAAATTTTACATAAATGAAGTAAAGGCCAGTAACTGGATGCCTTAGAGAGTTTAGAAATTTTTCAAAACATGAATTCAATAAACTGCATTTTGCTCAATAATGAACAGCTATACCTTTCCCGCTCCACCCTTCTGCAACTCGATTTCTTTAACCACCACCCACCTCTCCTCTCTCCCTCCCCCCCACAACAACCTCCTGACCTTATTAGTGGGTCTTCTTCTTCATAGCCCAAACCCCTCATCCTGAACACACATCAACAGCGACAAATCACACATCAGTAATGACCCCACGTTACCTTACCTGGTTGCTTCCCCCCTACCGTCCCTCCCCTCCTCTTCCCCCCATCCCCCACTTAGCCATAGTATATTAAGAAATCTTCTGTATTTAATATCACCTGATGATGTTACTTAGTCAACGAAGCCGGTCGTAAAATAAAAAATTTTCAATGTGGAAAAGGCAACATGTTTTATTCTACCTTTAAAAGTGTATATATAGTTTTTCTGTCACAAAAAGTTAGGTATATTTCTTCATACAGTCATATAAAAATATAGTATTATAAGAAACAAGATAGAGTTTGCCACTTGTATGTGGAAACATACATGTAACACCCTCTTATGGAAGTCCACTACATCACAGCTTCCTCAGTGAATTTTTTATAATTTTTTATTAATTTAATTTATAATAGTCACTCATATCCTACCATCATGTCAATCATTGGTTATTCGGGACTGGTGATCTGAATAAATGTTAACATTTTGCTGCATCCTCTCATTAAATCAAGTCACATGCAGATAATGGTGTATTGACATTATGTTAATGTAATGGATATTTGCTTCACTTAAACCCAGTAATTTATATTCTGGATTTAAAGGAACTCCAGTGTTATTGTACTATCAGTTTGAAAATTGTGCACATCCCCTCCAAAATACAACAGTTGGATAGTGAACTTGGTTTAAAAGAAATTTTCATTGTACTTCCTCGATATGACTCATTGAAAAATTTATTTTGACATTCGTTATCTTTTTCTCTCGGCTCGCAGCACTCAACCAGTGTCCAGAGGGAGTTTGAAGCAAAGGAAAAATGTGATATCTTGTGTCACTGTGGCGGATAGCGATGAAGAGCACAAGAGCCCAGTGAAGCAAGACCTCCAGCAGCAACTTCATTCTGTGCAGCCGACCCAGGTTCAGACAAGTTCTGCCATTACACAGGTTCATCCTTCCACATCAACGCATTCACTTCTGCATCAGTCGTACACCAACTCACAGGTGGTTCGGGAGATCAAGCACGAGCCACAGCCGAGGTGAGTGATATTGTATTAGTTGACCCAATTTGCTGCACCCCTTGAATAATGGACGAATGAGTTTGATGCTCTGTCCGTGCACTGCCCTCATGGCAGATGCTTGCTAAGCACGTGTTCTTCTTGCTGGCTTCTCTGGCAGCCATTCTATTATTTAACCCATTTCCTTTTTAATTTATGATCCTAATTTTAACGTACACATAAGATGCAGGGATGTTGAAAAACGGTGCTTAACCATTTCATTATTCCATACGGTTGGAGTGACTCATTAATTACTTCACATTTAGAAATTTGAGGAAGCATTAATCCTGTGAGAGATCGATAGAGTAGCCACCTTCACTTTGTATTCTCTGTTCTCCGATTGAATATAAATCACACTGATAATTCAAGAAAGATAGGGTATGGTAGTTGGCATAACTTTGTGGATATCATTCATCCTAGGGAATTTAGAAAAAATTTCATCTTTGCTATAAAGATCTAGTTTGTCTGAACATAACATTATCAAGATGTTACCTTGATTTTTGATACCTAATTGATAATGTTACTCTGTAACAAAACCACAGTCGGACCAAATAAAACTTTATGTGAAAATAGCAAAGTTGAAATCTCTTCTAAATTCTCAAGGAAGATGCATATCACGTATCACACTACGGATAGTATTAGGGTAATTTGAGGGCAGAGAAATTGAAATACATTGAGCTACTATTATTTTACAGTGTGATATGTTGAAGTTGGAATGCCAGAAATAGTCATCTTATGTAGGAAAGCAGAAGTTGAAGCAGGCATATCATTGCAGTTACCTGTTCAGTATTTTGGAGGGTAACTAGTAAAGTCTAAGGAGTAGAATTGCATCCGCAAAAGATGTGTTTAAAAGGTGGAGAGAATTAATGAGAGTTGTTTTAGATGATAACACCAATGGTTTGATCATCATCAATAACATCATGCCTTAATATTGAATCACAAGATTCAGAAACTAAATTATTGAAGAAAGAGAATGAGCATCAGTTGGTAGCGTCTAGAGAAGTATCTGTGGAGAGTGGAAGAGATAAAGATGAATTAATGATGTCAGGAGAAAGGTGATGATGACAGGAAATGCAAATGAGAGAAATATTTGGAGGAGTTATAGAATGTTGAGAAGTGCATTTAAAGGTTGAATATTAGGAAAGCAAGGCAGAGGCGGAAGAAATATCTCTGTAATAATAATAATATTAATGTTGTTCATTTGCCCAGTGATCAGATGGATATAAGGCACGTCATATTTCAGGTTCAGTGCAAACAAAATATCAATCTATCAAAGAATAAATATGGAGTCATTTCTCATTTCATGGAAACTATTTCATTTGAAACATCATATAAGCAAATAATCATCAATTACAACACGGATTAAGATGTTAAGATTTTAAGTCGCACTGAAATCAGAATTATCATTAAGGTATTCATCTACAGAATAAAGCAATTTATTTAGGGGCTATCTTTTTAATTTAAATTTGAACCCAGTAATTCCCGTGGTGTGGGTTGGAATGAAGTGAGTTGGAAAATATGAAGAACTAAAAGCTAATACTCTCAATTTCAAGGTAAAAGTAGATAGGATGTTCAGACATTTTACAAAGGCCATGATAATTTTTAGCGGCAGTTGCTTATTGCATCCAAAATATGCCTGCCTACAGGTAGAATGTGTATGATGCTGGTGAGAATACTAGGGACTATTAGAGAGTTAACTAAAGTATAATTTTGTAAGCATGAGCTAAGGGGGAAAATCTACATAGAGTAGCCATAAGATTGAACAAACATTATTAGTTATATAACAAGTAACATTTGAAATTTAACTACACTAGGAAAGAATGCATAAAGGCCTCATGGTGACTAATTATATTTATTAGGGTATCATAAACTTTTGCATGCCAAAGAAATGTTTCATCTGATTGTACTGATAATGTAAATTACATGTTTGAGTTTTTATGAAATGATTTTTTTGAACATGGCTTTATTTCTATGATTATTTAAATGTACTTTTTACCATACTAAAGAATTTAATTATTTTTTCATAATAAATTATTTCACTATTGCTTTTTGTTATGTTTTGGAGCCTTATTCATAACAGTCTTCAGTTATATTTGGGCATTAAATGTTGTGACAACCCTCAATTGTTTTCGGTTGAATATGAATAAACGTCAAGTTTGAATATAAAAATTCACTGTAACATTTAAATGGTTAATTTTTTATTTATTAGACAAATGCCTTCCCTGCAGCTTCTTGTTTAGTGGTTGAGCTATGTAACTTATTGCTCAGTAATAAATAACAAATTGTTCAAAATGGTAATTTTTATGTGATCCTTCCACATCTTTCCTTACATCACTGGGCAATGTTTTGATAACTCTTACACTCAACCTATTACGTGTCAGAAGTGATCTTTATTAACGTCTGAATTGTAGAAGCTGTTTATAATCACCTAGGGGAATTGAGTAAATAACAGCGTGTATATTGCTTTGGATAACGAAGGCCCAATGGCTTGAAACCATTGTTGTTACTATTTTTGTAAATGTCTTATTGCCTTGGACTAAATTTGATTTTGGTACTAACATACTATATTATTCCACCTATTTCTAATACTGGGAAAGTCATAATTATTCACTCAGTACCTCATAATTATTTTGTAATAAATGAGGGATGCCATTCTAATATTTCACTACTGCAGTTGTTTCATACAATTGACACAATTGGGGTACTGCCTAACTGGTAGGAAAACATTTATCATTATTACTTGCATTACATTAACCACTAATTCTATCAATTATTGCAACTAGGCAACACTCCTGGTGTCACATGTTTAAGAGCCTATTTCCATGTCAAATTATTTCATTAGTTTTAATGATCAAGAGTGTTATAGTCGAGCCAAGATAAATGGCCATGGAAAACTAGCTATTCGGTGATTGTCTTGCATGACTATGAGCCATGTCATTCCATATGATCAAGTGAAACAAACATCGCAGTTTATTAACTAACATTTGACATTATTTCAATACATAAGACATGGCATTCTGCTGTTTGTCTAATTGGGAAGGGTCGCAAACAAAGGAATTCATGTGAAATATGTGTAAGCAGAAATTATAACAAACATTTCATTGAAAGGCCACTAAATCCTCTTTTGTGTAGCCAATGTGTATTTGTATCAATTTGGTTGTGCAGCTGCCAATGATTGTCACGAGTAAACAATGCTTGGGCTGGCTCAGGGACACCATGCCTGCAATATATATGGTGGATGAGTGGTATTCATGCAATTGTCAGCCATTGGATGGCATGCATTCAATTGTCCAGTGATGAATGGAGATGTTTTTCTACCTTCTGGTTTGCTTGTGCACTCTTGTTGATTGACATTAAAGTGTTGCTCTTATATCTCTTTGTCACCTAATAAATTCGTCCTCTGTGTGTGTTTGTGTGCATGTGTGGTTGTGTACTACCCATCCCGCAGACACAGTCCGTACGAGAACTTTGGGCCGAACCCACCCAGCCCATGCCTCTACTGCAGCGCTGGCTACGCCCAGGCACCTGCGGCCGCTCCCCCCACACCCTCGCTGCCCGTCTCATCCCTCTCTCAGAAGAAGCGCCTGCTCGCCAAGGCTCAGTCAGAGTGCTCGCGAGAGTCAGGGGAGGTGTCCAGTGGCCGCACAGAGCACCGACGGGCGCCTAGGCACCAACACCACCACCATTCAACAACTGCGCTGTCTTCGTCATCGATACACTGCCACGAAACGACCATGCCCCCACCCTCGATGCCATCACCTCCCTCCCCTCCCTCGGCACCCCCCTCGACCAATGCCTACGCCCCACACCACCCACACCACCACCATGTCACCATGCACCCATCAACGAGCCATCGTGTCACGAGTCAGGACCATCATGTGATCTACGGGTCTGTTGCCCTCAGACGTCATGGAATTTGTGCCATGGCTTTTTCCATATCACTTCTCTCTCTATCTTCTCTCTCTTCCTCTCCCTCCCTTCTTTCTTCTCCTTCTCTTTCCTCATTTCTCTTCTTCTTCTTCCTCTCCTTCTTCCTTTCCCTCCCTTCCTCTTTTCCCCTCTCTCTCCCACTCTCCCTCGACCTCTGCTCCTCTCCCCCGACCTCTGCTCCTCTCCCCTGACCTCTGCTCCTCTCTGCCGACCTCTGCTTCTCTCTGCCGATCTCTGCTTCTCTCTGCCGACCTCTGCTCCTCTCCGCCGACCTCTGCTCCTCTCCGCCGACCTCTGCTCCTCTCCGCCGACCTCTGCACCTTTCCCCCATCTCTCTCCCCCTCCTCTCTCTCCCCCTCCTCTCTCTCCCCCTTCCTATCTCTCCCCCCTTTCTCTTCCCCTCTCCATCTCGATCCCCCCCCTCTCCTTCCTATATCTCTCCCCTGATCCTCTCTCTCACTTACTCTCTATACACACCTTTGTTATCTCTGTACAAAAGATGCAAGTGTTCCCATCATTTTTGCATACACACTGAATTGCCACCTTACCCTCAATTTGGCTGTGATTCGGTGCAGGTGTCTTTATTAAATTTTCTCCTTTGATGAGTACATATACCATTCAAGCCTTATAGTATTTGGTAGTTTAGCTCATCAAAGCAAAAATAGTATGGGGGTCCTGGAATTAGACACTCAGGGATTTGATTCTGTGATATTCGGGGTTTGTAAATTTTCATAGGAGACAACCTTAGTGAAAACATTCATCATGCCAAGTGAAATTATTATTAAGAAGTTTTAACCTGGCCATAAAATCAAATAATGACCATTCTTCCGAACTTTGTGAAGTCAAAATATCGTACAAGTTGGTAAGGGAATGTATAGATGAAAATTCCACAATCATATGTGTTAGAAGTGAACTCAATCCATACTAAAAAGTTATAAATTAATGACTAAGGTGTTAAAATTTAAAAAATTTTAGAACACTAGAGTCTTATATCAAATTTACAATACTTGGACATTTTATGTTCAACCTTTCCCTTTTAAGAACACACCTGATAATGGGATCGTTTTTCTATTCTAAGCCACTAGGATTATCTTTTGCCCCTAAGTGAATCAGATGCTTTCATGTTAGTTCAGCAAATAGCATTCCCATTGTCCCATCACAGTTTCCTAATTAATTTTAAAATGGATTGTGAATATTGGTTCACTTATAAACTTTCCTTTTATCTTTCCATACCGAATCTGTCAAGTTTTTCACAGCTGTAAATTTAGTATGTGTTCCATTCAGAAGTCTAGAAAACTAAAAGAAATAGCAATCAAAATGTTCATTTGATTATCTAGTTGCTTATCATGTCAAGGATTTGTGGCTCGGACCCAGGGTGATTCATGTTTCAGTGTGTTATCACGCATTGCAGGTGACCATGTCAATGTGTGCTTCTTAGGCCTCCATTTGATTAGGTGTCCTTCATCCACTTAATTTGTCTTTCAGGACCACTTCAAAATCTTTTTATTTCATACAAATGTTGTGTCACCCCTGTTATCGCGCCTTTAAAATGTAGTGCTTTTCTGTCTACATATCTGATGGTATATTTGATTTGTTCTTGTATGGATAGGGAAGTCTTTGGAAATGCTTTATTTTGTTGGTAACTTGTCGAACATGTATATAAATTATTGGTGCCTGATTTTCCAGCATAACAGTGATTACGTAGCATTTAAAGCTATGGAAGCAATTGCATCTTTTTGTAGCAGCTTTGTTCTTACCAGTATAACTCTCTGATTTACTAAACCTGACTAAGATATTCTAAAACCAACTATCGATAGTATTGCATGCATGTACAACTAGGCAGTATTGTATTAATAGTTAACTTTTCTGAGTGCCAAATTCATATTTTTTGACAAAGCCTCATTTTTTTTATGTATAGTGCCTCTTAAACGATTTGTCATTTTATGGTTTTGGAGTGGTCTCTCAGAAACTAATTTTCAGCCACTGTTTTTATATTTTTGGTCAATAATATTACAATATACATGCATAGTCTTGCACTTGCATTAAATCCTTAAATTATTATAAAGCCTGATTTCGTATTTAGTCTTAAAAGTGGCTATGGTGTAGTAAATTTATTTTTCTGCACACAAGAGGACTGTTAAATAAGGAGTTATCATACATATTTTATTTCCTAGGTTTATTGGGTAAAAATTTAATATTATGCGATATTGTTAGCCTCATGTGTAATGCATATGTGGTACAGGTTCGTTGATTAGAATCCAATATTACATCAGGGACACCCATTGAAATATGAAACATGTTCAGTTCTTTTACCACTGGTCCTGAAAATGAAAAGTTTTTCATGAAGGTTTTTCTTCAAATTGGGGAATGAATATGGATGGGAGCATACTGTTGTTTGCAAATAAACAGTCTAGGAAACTATCATGCACTGTTGTTCTGTTACCAACATCTGGGTTACAAAACTTTCCTTTGTAATTTCTGCAAGTGCTCTTAATGCTATTTGGCATTCTTCTCTCTCAATGGCAGCAGTGGTGTTAATATATACTTTATCTCCTTATCTGTAATGTAGAAAGGAACATACCCTGCAAAGGACTCCTGTTGCATAACAAAGGTATTGGCCAGCAATTTAAAAATGAAATTTCTGTGCAGAATATTACTCATTATGTTGTCCTCCACCATTGCTATCAGTGAGCTGAACATTTTTAAACTTGCAGTGGCTGCCATTGATTCAATGCTGGAGTCCAATCAATGGAACTCATACCCCATATGCAGTACACTTCAAGAGAACAGTATAACAAAATTAAATTTTTGGACAGTACATTATGCCGAGAGAATATGTATGATCACTCTTATGAAACAGCTCTTATGTATTTAATAGTATCTTTATAAACTACTTTTTTCGACCTTCCTAAATCAAACCAGGGTGGAGACAATTGGCATTTTGTCATTTCACTCCGCAAATTCTTCCCTTAATATGTATGAATGCACTCCTGAGTGAACTTTGACCTGGATGAAGCATGTGCATCCAACTCCACTGATTGACCGAATGTGTGTGCTCTGCACACGTCCATGTGTTATTCAGGGATCAGATGGCACCCCCACCACCCGCTGCCCACGCTCGAGATATCTCGGTGCCCCCAGTTGCTCATCGGGATATTGCCCCCGCACCACCCTCGATAGTTGTGGCTGCTCACAAACGTGAGGTCACTCAGGATCACCTGGTCCCTGTGGCACACCGAGAATTCCATGCTCAACCGTCGAGCATCCTCACAGGTGGGTGGAATGCTCCCGCAACCAAAGGAACTGGAGTTTTATTAAAAGGTGACTTTTAACATAATTATTTGTTATTATTGAGTATATTTATTATATTTGTCATTTGGAATCAAGACTTCTAAAATCATATATATTACATTTTACCATTCTGGAATGATCCAACTTTCCTGTGTCCATGACAGAAGTAGAAGAACATACTTTTCCACAGGCTTTGTTGTGAGTACAACATATTTCACTATGTTATACTTCATACCTACAATAAAGTTACTGGAAAATTATGATTTTCTATTTCTGTGAAGGATATTAATAACATCTGCTAAATTTATTCGTGAAAGCATTTGATTTACCCATTTGGGTGCATGAAAATTGTGTTTGGGAGAATGGCATCAGCCCCAGTTGGAGGCAATGCTGGAATGACAAGTGCATGGTATTTGAATTAATTCTCTATATTCATGAAACTGTCTTCATGTCTAGATTTACTTATGTCATTTGGGTAGCTAATGATTAATGAATAGTAGTGTATGGTTTTCATTTAATGTAAAAATTTAATAAGTGAACTTTGATGATACTTGCTAAAGTCCACACCGAATAGAGTCAAGTTTGAGGCTTTACATCTAAGAATGGATTAAGAGATTTTCATGCAAGGCATATTAGCATGTTGACACTATATTTCTGTTTATAACTTGCTAAGGAAAACTCATTGTAATCATTTTGAGGGATGTTTTTGCAGTTGTAATTGAAAACATTTTTTTGAGTTGTGGAGGGTAGTTTGTTCACTTTGGTGGTTTGTAATGACAATATGAAATGCTCAAACGAAGAGAAATTTGTATAGAGTATGAGTCATACTTCATTCATGATGCCTATGAGATTTCAAATGTTTTACTCCATTCGTTTTGGTTATTCTAATGTTTACGAAACCATGTTTTCTCCATATGTGACTTGGAGGCATGCAACAAACACCTTTGTTGCGTTTGTGTTTTCAGTTGCATTTAATTAACATCATAAAACTTAACATACAAAATTCAGTATTGAATTTCTTGTTTTCTGACAATTAGAGCCTAACAAAGGCAGCTGCCGACCAGATTAGCCTGGTGAAAATGTAATGGTGTAAAATGACCAGAACCATAAATGCACCCTATATACAAAAATACTATTACTAATACAAAGGCAGCATAGCCAATGCTAGGATTGTTCATTGTTGCCAATACGGAGGCCCATACTGTAATTTTTTGTTTTGAATCTCTTGTCACTTTGCTGTTGACTGTAGAGAAGAATATTTTATATACAATAGAAGTCCGCTATAACGAGAGCTGATAAATGATGAAAAATCTCTCGTTATAATGCACACTCATTACAGCCGATTGTCATTTAAATTCACCTCTTTCTGCATTTATAACGGCACCAAAAGTGGACAAAAATGAGCCATGAAGTAGTTGTATCAATCCATCTGCATTGAAAATAGATCGTTTCATTAAAAAGATTTGAAAATATTGTCACCAAAAGTCATGCACTCGTAACTAATGTACGTCATACATCAGTATTATCTTTGGCTACGATTCGTGAACAATCATAAATACGGTATGACCTGCAGTTAACAATTACGACTCCGTAAATAGGAGGAGGGTCGAGAGATTGGCCATCCTGCTGAGGTCAACACTGACAAATGGCCTTTTCCTGTATTGTCTACAAGTCTAGTGCACAGCTCCATTTGTTCTTTTATTCCGGTTGCACAGCTATAAGGATGTAATAGCATCAGGAAATGACAGACTAGCACACAGATTCCAAGATAAGTTTTTCAGTCACTCTCCAGGAAAGTCTGTGGCATAAAACCACAGAGTTTTCTCTCGTAAAATTACAACAAAGTCTCTCGTAAAGTCTTCATTACAATCTGGATTAGTGAGGCATGACAATGTAATGCGTGCTCAAATCCTGCGAGTTATTCGACCCGAACATCAACCACTGCAAAATCTACTCTCTATAGCGATAGTACAGATGTGACCACTCGTAACAGTCGGAGGAACGCCTTATGTTTTAACACTTGGACCAACCAAAGCAAAACGATCACTCGCTATAGCGATACTCTTGTTATATGCCATACTCGCTATAGCATATAACATGGAAACTGTACTATGGAAAATTTCAAAGAATATTAAAGCATCAAAGAATTGAAATAAAGCAACATAGAATGTCCGATTTAACACCTTCATTAAAACTAATATTATTCACCTCTATGTCTGTATGCTCTCTCAGTGCATGAGTTTACCTTTTATTATCCTATTCTGTCAAGTGGAAATCAGTGTTATCATATAGATAAGGTTTTTACGATCAGCAAGCGTATTAATTTGCACTACAGCATTTTTGTTGTTGATGTAAGTAGTTTCATTTTCTCATTTGCCTGTTGCCCAAAGCCTCTTACGGTAGGTGCTGGAGAAGTTAAATCGTATGCTTTCGCCGGTGTCACATTTAACGTGTCTGCTCACAACGATTCTGATGCCCACCATCCATCCAGGTCACAAGGACTACATCCAGCCCCCGGCAGCGCATTCGAACCGGGAGATCCCCGTGGCGGTGAGAGAGTCACAAGCACCACCCCCGACCACCCAGCAGCACCTCTTGGGTGCCCCCTCGGCCTCCACATCCAAGGCGTGGGCTGCGGCTGCAGCAGCAGCTGCCGCATCTTCGTCGTCGTCATCCTCCTCCTCAAACTCACACGCTACACTCCACCAGAGCTATGGGTGAGTAGTTTCTGCACGTTAATCAGTTTAAAGGTCAATTGAGGCCAGTGCATTGATAAGAGGTGTATGACGTAGCAACTCCTGCTCCGCACGGAGGGGTTGGGGGAAATATGTGGCATGCCATTTGAGTACCTCTTCAACAAGGAAGTGTCAAAATTCGTTACACTAGACCAATATATTTTACGCATAAATTTTTGGAATCGACTCATTATTAGTGGAAAATAAAAGTGACCGAAAACTCCTGTGGAATAAAAAAATAACTTGTCACTTATTAATTAAGGGTGAGGTCATGGCAGCCCGGTGGGTATAGTGCTTGGCTACTGACCGGGGGACCCGGGTTCGAGACCCGGTGACGACCCTCCGAACACCTCCAGCTAAAACCCACGCTGAGTGATTTTTCGGGTACCACATCTTCGTGGGAAACCACAGGCGGCACAGGGAAGTGAACT
>WURS02016517.1:0-12135 GCA_011762765.2 Rhinocypha anisoptera | reverse complement strand
CGGACGAAGGTGGTGGTGCCACCGAAAATTCTTCACCACTGTGAGTTTTTTTCTTTTTGTGTCCTGTGTCTCTATACTTTCCACTAGTGTTCGAACCAATATATATATATATATGTATATATGTATACTAGAGGGCATGTACTTATAATCTTATTGGGAAACTATATGACAAAACTGATTATTTCAATAAATAGATGGTGGATTTTCAAAGTTTTTTTGCTCCGCTTCATCATGCAGTTCCACAAAGTTGAGCTTAATACCATCAAACACCTGTACATATGTTAGCTATACATAAGGTTTTCCCAATTAAGAAACTTTTTTTGTTTATATGGCCCTTTTTATTTTCAATAGCTAGTACAGTTTTACTGATCGACGACATGCATCAAAGTGAGGGAAGCTGATTATACAGAAGATAATGTATAAATCCTTCATTAGGCTACTTCTCCATTATTTTAAAAGAAAATTTAAGTGTTGGAAAATACCTAATTGCAAATCCTCTACATGGGTAAAACTAATAATAAGATCAATAATTTATAAATGTTTACACTCTGTGACAATGTATTATTCACTCCATTCTATGGCATAGCCTTCCAAACTTTTTAAGGATATTATTATTTCTTCTGCTCTTGAACATGCACTGAACTTGACTGGGAGCTGCCCTTTCTTTGTTGAAGTCATGAATGTGTCAGTGGATTGTGGTTATTACTGTGTATTTGATAATTATTTTATACATGATATGTCTTGATTTCTTTCCCTGGATCTTGTGCTTTGGTTTTTATTTGTACTCTGTTAAATGCGATAGTTGTGATTTGATTCCGTTCCTTATGAGCCACTCACCCCTGGCTGGAATGTTTGTAACTGTGGTCTACCATTGTGAGTTTTAAAATGAGTATATGTAAATAAAATAAATAAATATACCACTTAAGTGACCTGGAGACAACATGGCAATTAAATACATTTATTGATAATATAGAAAAGTATGAATGCAGCCGTATTAAAAAAAATTAGTTTTGAAATATCACAAAGAACTGCATACTTTAAACTAAGGTAATTCATGATAAACTATAGGTTTTTCACAGGAGTTTTGGATTTGATGATGTTCTTTTGTTGTTGAAACCTAGGTAGTAAAAAAATACTCCAGTGGATCTAACTAATAGTTTTTCATTTTGTCATTATGAGTAAATTCCTTTAAGTATGCTTGAAATGATTTCGTAGTTCAAAAGAAGAATTGCAGGACTTACATTTAGAAGTGATAGGAGAATCTTCAGCCGTCACAATGGGTTTATGATCTCCATCAGCAAAGATTAGTCACATTCAGCCATTTTTTTCTGTCCACCATAGGAATCCCACAGCATCAGGACACCAGAGCCGCCATGGTCACACCAGAGTCCTAATAAGTTACATCATTTTTTATAACAGTCTGTCACCATATAATAAAAATTTGAGAATATTACTAGGTACCATTCAAGCTCAGTGCAATTTCACTTAAACTGTTAATTTTATTTAAAGTGGAAATTGCAAGTATTCCCTATTCCTAAGATTATGGATTGTTTCCACAATATATATATATATACATACCTGACTCATCGTTTACTTATTATAAACTATTCATGAGTCATAATCACAAACTTAAAACAATTATAAAAGAATTATGAAAATCTACTTTCATGACTGAAAAGTCCTGCTACTACTTTTTTAATAAGCATATCCACCCAGATAGTAGTTTAGTAGTCCCAGATCTAAATCTGGGTAGTCCCCCGGAAAAACCCTAGCATTACCCAATATAACTGATTTTCCAAACCTCAAAATTTATAGGAAAACATGGGGACAATAGGAAAACCACTGTACTGTCACCAATTCATGAATTTCACATGTCTGTAGAGGTTGGGATACTTTTTATGAGCATCATGAGACTAAAAACTACTACAGTAGGAAAGAGTACATACAACTACCCAAGTTATGCAAAACATAATATTATTTAATTCATCCAAATTTCCATGTTAAAACACTACTTAAGCTTATGAATAGTGTGGGTGGCATGAATGGCATGGGTGTAGTCTAGAAAAGATTCACTATGACTATTTTGAACTGCAGAAACAAATTTAATATGTATGCATGCTTTACCACCAAAAAGTGGAAGTGCAAAAGTTGGACTGACCATATAACAGCACGAAGACATGTGAATATAGAAATTCATACCCACTCACATTTGGAAAATTATGGAAGTATATGTGCTGTGAGTCATGTCACATTCTAATGAGTTTCCTTGACAGATAACTCTAAATTTCACTCTTATGTTCAGGTTACTATCTATCACAATAATCATAACTATATCTGTGAGTTTATGAAAAATGAGATTACAGCATCCAGCAGCACAGGCTAAACTATACTGTGTAATCTAGTCCAGACTGTCAGCAGTATTAATACTGCTTACTAAAAAGTGAAATTTATTTGATAATATTATAAAAAATTATGACAAATTTGTTTCCTTTAAATGGTATGATATTTTCGCAGCATATAGAAGTAATTTTTCAGTAACAAAAAGACATCTTCGCAGAAAATAATGTATCACAAAAGATTAAAAATTTTAAAACTTTAATATGTTATTGTACTGAGACCCCTTAATTTAACATGACCACCTGAAAAACATCATTCTCATGATCAATTGAAAAAGAACGCATGCGAAAAAGTTATCCCTTAAACTTCACCATGTTACAAATTCTGAACAAGGTCGAATGACAAAAATATATAAAAAATTATACAATAACACAAGAAATATTTATGCAAAAATTTGTTTAATGATTTCTAGGATTTTAAAAGAATACAAATAAGAGGTCAAACATAATCTTAAAATTATAAGAATGAAAAAGGAATATTTCAAGATTTTCTTGTAAATTAACGATTTTATGTTCAACTTTATTTCTAAACACAATCAACTTTTGCCTATTCAGTCGTTTTTGCCAATCTTATTCACGGTAAATTAGTATAACAAATATCACAAATCAAGTTTCCATCCTTCAAATCACACACAGAGAGCATTATTTCTTGTAGTAAATACTAAATACACATTAACCCATATTTTTCAAAGAACAATTAACTCGAACTTACCAAGATACCGGAGTCCAACTCAGCAGTCTCCTTTACAACACAAGGAATTTTAGAACAAAACTTTCTCCTCATTCAATAACCGCTCCAAGTGTCAATTTTGATTAAATGGCATAACTAATTGCATCATTCTCACCAGAAAATGGCTATTGTCGTCGATTAATGTTATAGTGCTAATCTAATGGCTAAGAAAGTAATTACCTTCTTTCAAAGCAACATATTTTCAACTAAATTACAGAAACTGATCCTATTTCATTGAATTAGACTAGCGCACGACTTACACCTTCGGAAATATTTTTCAGCAACTTCAGTCTAATCAAACACACAGGACTCTTTTTGACTTTCAATGTTAATAAGTTGTTTTCACGTCTTAAGAACATTTTTCTCCAATGAGAATAGCAAAAATATCTGAAAGATGAATTATTGAAGTTGTGGGGATGTATAAATCCGTCCAAACCCTAAAAATGCATTTACGCAATCCGATAAACTAAATCGCTCACCTTATACAATTAAAAACCTTACTCCTGCCGCCAGTACTGTAACAATCCCATCTTACGCGAATCTCATGCGAATGACGCGACGACGGAAACCGTCGGAACTAGCTGAAAATTCTTTTTTTCTAGGTCGATGGAGGAGGTACTTATTTCAGCCGCTAGGGACTCTCATGGAAATTGTACATAGCGCGTAAGATGAACTACCGACTTGAGGGTGCTAACGTATAAATAGAAATTTTGTTCCGATTATGGCAAAGTTAGGTTCTTGTCCACTTCGTCATCAAGTAACCTCGTGAAATACGACATCACGTTGATTTTTTTAAATCCTTTGTATCAAACCACCACTCGAAGTCGAACTTTTAAAATATTTAAAAATATTCACTATTTATATCACTAGCATGTATTAATACTGTACTACTTGATTTAGATATGAGATATTAATTGATTATTATGTAAGTTCTTACAGTCTCTGAAATAAAAGTAATAAATGAATTTCACTTTCAATTTTGAATTAACACAGGGATTAATTTTGAGATTTTGAGCTACGAAAGAAAATTGTAATATTATTCCAAATAAAAATAATAAATAAGGAAGGTAAATATTCTCAGGAATCAAGGCAGTTAATAAATGGTATTTATTGTAGGATAGAAATCAGTACTCTGTGAAGATCATTAAAACATATAATACCATTAAGGGGTATATTTATAATAATTGTCTTTTATTGATTTTTGTGTGATACCCTAGGTTACACAAATGGCTACACAATATGTAGCTATTTGGTAAATTTTGTAGCCACTTTCTCTAGGATAGGCACATATTCCACTCAGATATTTAGCAGTACTTGAATAGAATCCGATCCTTTGGTTAATATACTTTCAATTAAATGAATAGAAGAATTCTGATCAAGAAGTTATAAATCATCACTAAATTCATATCCCATAAATCTTTTGGTGATTATCAAGTCAACATGATTATTTAAAAAATGGAAATGAGTATGAAGACTCAAAACCTTAAAAACATCCAAGATAAGTAAACTAAAAGGAAGATGATCAAGAAACACTTTTCTATGCAAAGTAGCTCTATTGATTTTAAGCATCAGGAGGGTATTTAAGATTAAAGTACTATCAATAAGCTTCTTGATGTTCCATGTACCATATTTCAGCCTACTGAAGTCATCTTTCTGAAAGAATTTATGGACTACTCGTAGAAGTTACAAAGCCATCAGGTCCAATGGAATCAGGTACATAGACCCCTATTACCATTAGCATGCACACTTAGCACAAGCTTCTCCCAAATCATCATAAAATGCTTCTATTTCTCTACTTTTTTCTATTCTGTTTGGGTATGTGTATTAATAACAGTTAGATTCCTAAATATTTCTCTCAGTCACATATAACACATCCTGTCACTTACTGTTTTAACCCTCCAATTGAAGCAGCCTTGTTCTTTTGCGACAGGTGTGTAATAGAAATTTATCCAAATTATGCACTGTGCTTACTTTCCTTGAAAATTTCTGATTAGTTTGATACTAAACAGTATGCAAATACCTTGATTTATAACCTGCAAGCTTCCAAAACTTGGAGACAAGTGAGGGAAATAATGAGAAAGTGAGGAGAATAACACTGTAAAGGTCATTTTGGAAAGTGAGACTGTTCTGGAACAATATAAAAGTGTCACTCTTTCATGAGAAAGAAAGTTGGACCATTAAATTTGGAAAGAGTCTAGATAGGATATGAAGGCATGTAGGAAAGCAATAGTTCTGCACTTGCCTGTCAACAAGGGAGCTTAAAAGGTGGTTTCCCCAGGTTGGTGGAGCATCCTGCAACTATTAGCATGAACAGACTGAAAAAAATGAGTTGGGTTATGATTTTTAATATTGTATGTATTAATTTTTGTCTAAATGACACAAACAGTACAATACATACAATCATCCATACATATACAATATATACATTACGTGTAATCACATACAATTCATCCATTTTTAAGGAAAATATTTGGCACAATAAGTAATCTTAGCAGTACTTAATGCATTATAAGCTATTTGACCACTATCACAATCACTAAACGTGCTTCTTTCTTCTGAGACGATTTGTTTATAAAAGATAAGGGAATTATTATTAGCCAGGGAATCTTTAATATGCTGACACATCCGATGAAAAGTTTTGATTGTAGTTGGAGATACACATATAACACATTTTAAGGATAATTCTTAGGTGACTATACAGAGTCAATGGGAAAAAGTATGGAGTGTAGAATTGAATGATATCAAAGGTTTGTGCTTCAGAAAAAAAGATAAGTTCTATTTGGATGTTTGAAGATGCAGATGTGGAATACATAAAAATATAGTGAGATAAAGAAAAATGATTAGACTTTAGGCAAGGAAGGTAAAGAGAGGAAGTTGTTAGTGAAAAATTTAAAGGTATAATGGTGAATCAAATTGATATTAAGATTGAAGGCAGTACGAAGAACTTAAAATGTAATGCCAGAGAGGAAGAGATGAATAAAGGGAAATTTACTGATGGTAGGTGGAAAATATTTCTAATGCCTAAGGCATAGCATAATATTTTTTAGGATCTATTAAGAACCTCACTGTAATTGATACCATCAATAATAAGGATTGAGGATGAGTATCACATGGAAAATATTTCTTTGATTTTTGTAAAATAGCTGTAGCTCATCCACTCATTTCATGATGGATGGGGGTCTACAGATAATAAAATTATGAAATCCAAGTAGATATTAAAACTCAAATCCACATTCAGGTATAAATAGTTAAAGCAATTCAAAATACTAATAACAAAATATACAGCCTATGAAGTTAATAGAAAGGACTATCAAAATATTTGTCATAAGTTTTCACTCTTATTTCACATGACCCGATTTCTATTCTTGGTAAGAGGTGAAGTGTGATACCTGACAAATGACTGTATGTAATTTTAAAAATGACTTTTGAATTAATTGTATAGCTTTTGCACAAAGTAGACCGAAATATTACTACATTAAGATAAGTATAAATTATAAATACGAAATTATTTTCCTTGGATAGGTAATTGCATATCCATAAAATACTATGCTGAATTAAAAAGATCAATATCAGCATTCATCATTTTATATGGATTCCTAATAGTGAAATTTCACATGACTCAGCATGATTTCAAGGAATGTATTCAGTGAGAGTTTAATGTAGGTATAATAAAAATAAGTGTTGGGTCAAATATGAAAATTGTAAGAAAGTTGGTAATGGAATTTACCAAGATTGCTTAAGGCATACAGAGGCATTCAATAATGGAAATAGGAGCCCAGATATTTATTTATTTTTGTTATTTAGAGCTGTTTAATTAAAAATAGGTAAGAGATAGTGAATCAGATTATGCTTGTTACATTCCTAATTAAAGCACTGAAAGATGTATTTTACTAGTGTTTAATGCATCATGAATAAATAAGCAATTAATGTACCACATTAAAATTTCAATTTGTCAAGACTAGTGGTAACACTCATTCTAACAATCTAGTTCTTATTTTAGCTTAAAAGTAAAAAAAAGTCTTTAAAACCTATGGTCGGATTGATAGCTCATATCCTAGGGCTGTTGCAACAGTGTGTGGGTGTGGAAATTCATGAATTAGGGTTGGGGGTTAGTTCCTTTACCTGAGTTTACATTTAGACATTAATTATTATTGCATTGTGAAAAAAGGAAGTTATAAGGTTTTTTCTAATAACTTTGCAGATTAGGATTGTTGAAAATAATTAGTTTTGAAAAACTAAACTTCTCTAAGCAACAGATAATGGAAGAACAGAGCTTATTTAGGCTTTTTCCGGGAAGAATATATTTTCCTGGCAGAAAACAGCCTCCCTGTGAAAAAGAACCTCACAGCCAGCTGAGTTAGCATATCATTCTTTTCTTAGAAAGGTACGTATATTTATTTTTTAAGAGGTGCTGAACAAGTTTTTCTTATTAGTTTAAAGAGTTATCTAATCAGTCGAAGTCTAATTCAATCATTCCTTCCCTTGAGTGCTTTTGCATGAAGCTTCTTATCATCAAGGATAAAAGAATTTACTAGGTTCAAGAGTTTTATCTATTTAGACTATCGAGAAGTAGGGAGAGTGAGCTAAATATCATACTAGAATGGCTTAAGTTGGAGCAACAATTTATTTTTCCTGGAATACTGGCACAAACTAGGGTGGGCCTTATAAACCGGAAAATACGGTAACTTTATTCCACATGTCATTCGTAGTGGTTCAGACAAGAAACTTAATATTTTCATGCCATAACTTGAACTAAATTAAGAAAAATCAGATAAAGGATTTTTTTTCGATAGAAAGTGATTGGTGTATGAATAATTAAGTTACATGTTAAAATATAATGGAAAATTCTTAGCATTGCCAGAGTTGCCAAGAACACGTCAACCTGATAAACACCTAACGTGAAAGTTACCGTGACTTGCGCTCCCGAGTCCGTCAAGTACTTTACTAAGTTTATTAGTTGGTGTAGCACTATTGTCCTCAAAGAATAAGCATACCTACCAACTAATATAGTATACTTTCATTATTGACTTCTTTTCAAGGTTGCAAAATGAAATATGCACGTTTAAATCAGCTTTTGGGATTGATTTACATGGAACTTGTGAGACAGTTACTACTTCCGCAAATTTAAAAGAGAAAATTTCAGTTATCAATGATATAAAATAAAATAAATGCGTAAGACAACGTTACTTTCTATAAGTCACTTACAAGAACTAAAATGATTCACTTGAGGGAGTATGCTTGTAGTGAAAGAGGCTTTTAAGCCCCAGAAGAACTTCCTCCAAATTAAGCCAATTGTGTATGAAAGCTATAAATTTAGGATATGGAAAAAATTATTTATTTTTGCCACATACGATTATAATTTTCTTTTCAGATAATCGCACCTTTTTGATTTTAGGAACGGAATATGGTCGGCGGGTTCAAATGAAAACATTGTAGTTTGCCTGTATATCATTGTATCACATTCTTCAAATAAGTATCTATATATTTTTACATTTCACACCTCGATTTCGGAGCCCCTTCGGATGCTAGTAAGGGTGCCCGTGGCACCCACGGCACCCATCGTGCTCACTCTCATAGCCCTCACGCAATCAAACTAAAGCGGATTTGAGCCGGTTCTCTTAAAAATATTTGAAATACTAAACGTAGAACTGAGAACTGAACAGAGCCAGTTCTCTCAGACCGACGAAGGGGCAAGCAAGTCCCGAAATATCTCTTCGTTATGTGAATCTTTCTTTATTACCTGTTTCTATGTGTGTATGTGTATTAATGTGTGCGTGTGTTCCAGTTTGCTGTTCGTCTGACTTTTCTTGAAGTGTGTGTGTATATATAAATAAACAAATATAGTTTAGAACAGAGACACAAATAAAAAGGACACTCACAGGAATTATTTCGGACGTTCCGCGGCCTTCGACAGCGACAGAGAGAGAACCGGTTCTCTCTCTGTCGCTGTTATAGGCGGTCCATCCGCCGAAACTTCCGAAATAATTCCTGTGAGTGTCCTTTTCATTTGTGTCTCTGTTCTCAACTATATCTGTTTATTTGTTTATATATGAAATGCGCTTCGCCGCCACCAAGATTTTCTAAGTGCAAATATATATATATGTATGTGATTTTGTTGTCTCGAGGGATTTGGCCAATATATATATATAAATATATACACACACACACTTCAGGAAAACTCAGACGAGCAGCAAACACGAACACACGCACACACTTATACACATACACACAGGTAGAAACAGGTATTAAAGACAGACTCATATAATTAGACCGATGAAAGGGCAGCAAGCCCCGAAATATTTATTTTACTGTGAGTCTTTTATATTAAGTGATTCTATTTGTGTGTGTATATACATAAATATATATATATATATATACACACACACATACACTTGAAGGAAAGCTCAGTGGAACAATGTTTGTGGTTTTCGAATGCAATGATTTCGTGAGGATAAAATTTCGTATTGATGAAGTCCTTTTGGTACAGTTTATAACATAGCCGGCGATGTTTACGATTGAAGGTACTATCACTAAATATTGCGTATTAAATATAACGATTATTTTCAGCGATATCACAACGTCAGTGTTTCCACTGAAATTGGACTCATTTTTTTAGATGAAGCTTTGTTTGACAGTGAGAAAAATGTGGTCGGTTAAGAAGCCGGAAATATAGGCATCGGGGTGAGCAGGAAGCGGAAACCGCGGAAAGAAGGGACATTTTGTGAAGCAATCTGCGAGAAGTCAGTCCACTCGGAAAAACATCCACCATTGTACCTCCGTTTAGTTCTGTGCAAGGATGTGTGTCGATAATGCAGGTAATTTTTATTAAATAATTATATTAAATATAGTGTGTAACGGACTGGGAGTAGATGGACTTCCAATATTTGAAATTGAACCTTAACAAGAATTCATAAGCAGAAATGTCATTACGATAATATTAGAACTTGCGTAATTAATTATGTTATATGTATCTTGTGTACATGATATATATATATATATATGTTGTGTGTGTTGCATGTTGTTTAATGTGTTACTATTCACTTTCTAATTTCATATCGTCATTTGGCGTTGACATGTGTTTGAATGTGTGTGTGTATATATTCCAAAATGTATCCATTACATGTTCCGATAGGAAAATATTTGCATAGCTTACGAGCAAACAAGATCTCAGAAAGGAAATGAAGCATTTTTTCCGTACTTTGTTTACGTATTATTTGTTCTCTGACTCTTACGGAGTTGAGAACAAATGAAATCCTTATTTAATAACAGTAACTATCTAAAATACTTATTAGAAATTTTAAACGTACAACCTTATGCAATACTGAAAGATAAATGGAAGTAGTGCATATGTATTTGTTATTTTTGTCTAAAGAGAAATTGTGAAACGGATAATATAAGATAGTTCGCCAGAATGTACAATTATAATATTGGATACGTGAAAACAGAAAAATGATTAAGCATAACATAAGGGATTTTAATATGTTTATTTCCATTAGAATTTTAGGAAGCATGCGACAGACTTCGTCATTTTCTCGTAATCATAGGGCATTATATCTTAACGTTTTAAAGTACACAGTCCTTAGCTTATCATTAAACTAGAACCTTATTTAAAATTATTGTGTGCTAGTTATTTAATAACGGATGAAAGCATGTTAAGAAAACCTGGTTTTAAAGTTCGACATTGTGTCTCGTGTTTTTTTTTTTCGTGAGACGGCTCACCGTTATCTCACCGCGCTCTCTCCCTCTCTCTCTCTTCAGGAGTCTTATGATGATGCAAAGATTAGTTTGCGGCAGTCTTCCACGTACATCGTCATCGATAGTCAGTACTCTGATCCGAAGATTGGTTGGCTGCAAACATTCCATCTTCATTCATCCTTTCCTATCTAGTGCTGGCTCTCTTAATCCCTTGGTGGGTTTTCTTTCTTACGTTTCTGATTATTTCCCCCCCTCATACATATCCGTTCCTCCGTCTTCCCCGAGGGACCTTCCCCCTCTTCTTTTCCTTTCATTTTATTTTTCACCGACCCATTATGCTTTGCATTGACCTTGTTCATCTCTTTTCTTTAGAGTAGTCCACAATGACTTAGCTTCCTCCGCCCTTCAGTCTACACCTCTTCGTTCCTAACTCTGTCCGTCCACTTGATATTCAGCATTCTCCTCCAGCACCATGTTTCGAAGGCTTATGTTATTCTTTGGTCTTGGGTCTTTCCCCTCCTCTTTTCTCTCTTCTTTGGTCTGCTTTTCCAGTGGTCCATGTCTCTGATCCGTATAGTTCCTTGCTCCATACGAATATTGCCTTCTTGTTTGGATATCTTCCTTGTGGTATCTTCCTTGAGCATAGTACTGGTGGTTGCCTCTTCGTCATGCATGCCTTCTTCACCTCTTCCCCATGCATAACATGTATATCTATTTCTGGACCAGCATCTTATCGTTTTGATTAAAAATTCTGGCAACCCGTGCCGTTCGGTAATTGCGTTAAGCGTTGTCGTCCTGGTCTGCCTCTGCAATTCTGTCCTTTGGCGAACATATCCTTCTGTGAACCAGGCTTCCTCGTCTAAAATTAATCCCCCGTCCACTGGTCCTAAACTTCTTTCCCCCTTGCCGGGAGAGTGCATTTCACACTCTCCTTCCTTTGGTGGACAATGGCGGCGCAGTATTCGTGGTTCTGTCGCTCGAAACGTAAGGCGTCGACTACGAGGCGAAATTTCTCGGGAATGACTTTTGATATGCGCGGCTACTTTGCGGTCGTTAATTTTGCAGAGTTTCGCGTGCGCTATACAGACACACCCCGCTACTCTTTATTATTATTATTTTTTTTAAGGGCGTTGCTTTTACGACGCGCCGTAAAGTGAGCGGACTTTGCTCTGTTACCCCAAACCCTCTCTTCTTCTGACCATCGTAACTAATTGTCACGTCGTGGGATTTTTGACGACACTCCCCCCCCCCCCCCCCCCCCCCCCACCCCCCCCCCCCCCCCCGCGCGCGCGCCAGACCCCGGGGGGGGGAGGG